>NQII01001090.1:339894-351378 GCA_002778355.1 Clitarchus hookeri | reverse complement strand
CTGTTAAAATTTTACGTGCATGCAGAAAGGAGAGGAGGGAGGGAGTTCGACGCAAGGCGCGTAGTACACTATTTTCTTTTTAGCTGTAACTCTGTATCACGGGCTTGAGAAGAGATACGAACCCTGAATGGCAGCCACAAAGGCCAGCATTCCCCCTCCGTATATAAGGTGGACGTCTGGAGAGCGGAATGCACCTCAAGAAAGAGTAATATAAAACTCCCCCGCCTAACACAACCCAGTGAGAAGAGAGACCAACCAACGACAGTGAAGTTGCCCCTAAACTCTAGCAGTCGATACCATCCACACACGAGGAAAACCCTGCTTCCAGCCGCCCCTGAGAGATGGCAGCCAGTGCAGCTCCGCCTACGAAGGGAGGAGCCACTTGGCCGAAGCCGTTCGAAAGCAACTCGAGACACCTCCTAGCCCAGGAGAATAAAGGGCCATGCAGACACGCAGAATGGCAGTTGATACCAGCAGCTCGCCTTAGCACCGGTAATGCTAAGGCTCTCTGCCTAGTCTGCTCTCCTTTACCTCTTAAGGAAATGCCCAGCTATCACCAGTGACCAATACCGGACTTCTGCATGCGCTGCAGCCCTGAAGAGTTGTCGTTCCCCCCACACATTGCATATTCCACCCTCCTCAAGTCCCTTCAGGACAACAGCTTCAGTTAGGGTACAGTAGTTCTAATGGCTACCTAATTTGTTGCCCTTGCTCTTCTAGCACGCCCTTCAAGCCAACAGGCCTCTTCAACTGTCTCGCTATCACTTCCGTAAGTTAATCAGTGCATTTACTTACAGCAGGGGAGTACGAGTCACAGTGTTCTATTGTGGACGGAATTAAACAAGTTCTTAGTTTAACAGTCTGTTTCTTCTCGAGTGAACTGTACGTAGTCCTTCGTGGTTTGAGAACTGATTTGCCGAATCTAGAGTAGAACTGCAGCTTGTCCCCTAAAAATGACTTTACGTATATCACTCGCCACACGTTAGACTGCCACCCATACCGTGGATCAGGTACGCAAAGGTACCTGGTCCACATATGGTAGAGCCCCGACCACTAGGAAAACACGCCAAAGAGGTTAACCCGCTCCTCCCACTGTGTATAGACCCGCCAGGAGTGCCTGCCTGATAGGGAGGGATCTAACTCTTCTGGGTTACACTTAGCTAGGGGCATCGTTGCTTGCCACCCCAGTGTGGACGTGAACTGTAGTACCTTTCCACAGGTAAATGCCATTCACCCACAGAAAGGGAAGTAAGTGGAGCGACAGCAAGGCAGCTGCTATCCTCGCTGAGAAGCACTGTTTAACCAAAATTCCCCAGCCTTCAACTACTTTATCCCCCGAGAACGAACTCACGCTGCCCGTCACCTTGCAGTCCCCCCCTTCCCGTAATTTTTTTGACCCCTTAGCGAGGACCCTCGGAGCATCTCATCCAGTCGTACCTCCGCCTGGGACTGTCCCTGGTACTGGATGTAGAACCCGCCAACGATGCCGGACCGGCCCAGTCAGCCAAGGACAGCGGGCCGGACGCCTACCTGCATCTGCGGAGCCAGCCACTCGCCGGAGTCAACCAGCAGACGCCTTCACCCTCAGCCCTCCGGGGCAGGAGACCTCAACCAGGACCCACAGCAGTAAGGCACGTCAGAGGTAAGCGGCCCCGCCAACGTCAAACAACCGTAAGTCAAGTCTAGCCCAGCTAGACTTCATGTTAAGCAGGTGGTCTACCTTCCCGACTATTCAAGGGCACAATCAAGGCCAAGNACTGTGTGTATGGCCTGCACAAACTAAAAACCTAGTAGACGCTGATGTGCTCCTGCCCCTAAGGCCGTCACGCATCAAATTTAAGTGATAAATTCACAAAGTTGGCGCCAAAGATGTTTCCTGAGCGACATTGCCTCAAACTTTCTTTGTGCAAAAAATCATTTTATATCAACTTCCAGTATTTAATTGGAACTGGATTATCCAGGATATTTATGGTTATTGTTTCCAGATTTTTTCATTCATCCCATTTAGGATTTATGTTTAGAATGAGTGGCAACCCTTACTTGGGAATAAAAGGGACCTGCAAAAAAATGGGGAAAATGTAAATAACAGAAAAGTAATAATGAGGTTCTACTGTACAATGCTACATTGTGATTCCACCAGCTTGTCATTTATGGCACGTCTCAACAGCAAACTAAAAAATAAACACAGCACTTATATTTGCAAGCGTTGTTATATTATTGTAATTGATGTTTTTCATATATAAGCTGCATTTTAGTGAAATTTTACCGTCGTGATAGCGAAAGCAATCCATTTGTAAAGTAATTATCGTGATTAGCATCGGCCTCTAGTTGCACATTTCCAGCAACAGGGCAACAAAGAACATCCAACACATACAAAAAAAAATATTGTTCTAGTAAAAAATTATATTGTAATGCATTTTCATACAAAACTAGCACATGCAAACACAACCTGTAAATGATGTATTTCTTACTTCACTACAATTTCCTACTTCCATTTTAAATAATTTTCTTCAAAACAAGCTCACAAACTCATTTTGAAAAATACTCTAAAAAGGTCCAATTTAAGCTTACTTTTTGACTTACAAATTTTAACAAAAAAACCACAATATCAATTTTTTCCTATTTAAAATATTAACAAGTTCATTCAAAAACAGTCTTTATATAACAATACCTAAACAGTTTTCAGAAGTTGATGATTTACACTTTTAATTTGTCAATCTGCACTTTGTACTAACATCAAATACAAACACATGTATCTATAAATGCAGATCTTTATTTAACAGTATACCAAAATTTTTTTTAAGAAGCTCTTTTACAACTATAGTTTATTAAAACAAACATCTTTCTAAGACACATAAGCTTCAAACCTAAACAGAAGTACGTATGAACAAGTAAACATGTTCTCCATTCGAATATTCACAAGAATGTTAAACACTTGCTTGCAATTTTTTAAATATAGAAAATACTCATTAATCAACAGTTTGCAAGGCCAAATAACGTTGCGCGAATGCTGTGGGTGATGGCGTTACTGCTGCTTGCATTCGTTAGGATGCCCGTTCTTGGGAACTTTTGGCAGTGCTGCTTTGATATTCGGATTGTACTCTGGATCATCATCGTCATCTCCTTCCTCATCTTCGTATTCTTCATCGTCGTCGTCATCTTCCTCTTCAAAATCTTCATCCAAAGCTTCCCCTGAAATTTGCACACAAATCACGATTTCTATTTTAATACCTCTGACATCTTCAAAACATTAAACTAACTGCATGTAGCATACCATTTTACTGGGCAAAAGTGATCATCTGTAACAAAAATATAAAGAGTGAAACAAAAATCAACCATAAAGAGACGAGTTTACATAGGATGCAGCCTTTTTTTTTATATAATAATAAAAAAAACACACTACAAATGGCAAATACTGAAAAATAAACAAAAAAACCTTAACTTGACCCCCCCAAGGATATATATATATATATAAAAAAGTAAATCTAACCAGAAACAAAAGTACAGTATTCACCCGAAAATATAAGACGACCCCCATTACATGAGATCAGGTTTCAAGAAAAATAATTTGCTCACTACTTTAATTTTCTTGCTTTGAAAGTCGTTGCAGACAATCATAAAAATAAAAGCTAAATCACTTTTAATGTTCTTTCTTAAATCACTGCACAAAATTAAAATTTCAAATGATAATGATGCCATAAATAAACACTAAAATAAATATTATTTAATTTTTAAAACATTCAAATATATGCTGCATATTATTTTAACTCTTTTCTTTCAGCAAACAATTCCAGACTTCTGTTTACAAACATGTGTTTACCATATCATAAAAAAATATGACCATAGAATACACCAACAATGTGAAAGTACCAAACACTAGAAAGAAATATGTACAGGTAGTGCGACTCGTATGGAAGCAGAATCATGCATCGTTGCAGGTTGTTGATATTATTGAACACTGCCGTGGTATGAAAGTGTAAGAAGTGCACAATACTTTTGTACCATGTTATCTATTAGTTTCATGTTTAGAATTCCAAAATGGCCACCGTTGTTTAAATAGCAGCGATAGGTTAATGCAATTACAGTAATGCAAATAGGGAAGTGTAGATATAACTGAATTATATTTAACATTATTTTAATCTGCGTGTCTTTATTTATATGAAAAATATTTGCATTCACATGTGATGTGATTGGCTGTCAAATAAGTACGTACATACTGTGTGTTATTGTTAGAGACCCAAGAATTTCTTGAGTAAGAGAGGCAAAAATTCTGGAGTGAAAACACAAAAATCGGCGTGTAAAATGTAGTGCCAATAATACGTATTTTAGACAGAAAAACGGGGCATTGAAATTCAAAAAATTACAACAAAACTAAGCACACAAACATATTTTGTACTTTTAAAACTCTCATAGAAAGCTAAGTTAAGAAACTCACTAGACATTTCTACAGGTTTTAGATGTTAGAATTGTTTTGTAGTTAAACCCTGCAATAAGTAGTTTCAAATATAATGCTAGCATGTTAAAGTGTACCAATCCCATTTAATAACCCCCACCACACACATCCACACACCTCTCTCTCTCTCTCTCTCTCTCCCATGCCAGTGACAAATACAGCTTGACATATTTTTGTTTTTAAGCATTCAGAAGGATTAAAATGGAATCATAAAAGGATAACTTGAGGAACGAATGAGTTTTGTTTCTTTTGTTTCCAAGTTTCTGCAACTTGAAATAACAGAAAATGCCCAATCTTTAACAATAATTCACCTGTAAAGTAAAGTACTGCCCGTGGAACAATGCTCTCCCTGATGTAATGACCGATCTCAAAGTCCGTTGTCAGGAGTGCTTGGGTATCTTCGTCCATCTCTGTATCAGGGTCATCCGGTACTGCAATACAAAAACAAATAAAAAAGTTAAGTTCAAATTTGAGTAGCAGGATCAGAACCAGATCTCAACAAAAATAACACAGGGACAGCCATCTTATCCACGGGCTGACAATGCAAAGCAGTTAAAATTAACAGTCGGGACTGAATACAAGAACAGTGGATTCTCGATTATTCATTTTTCAGTGAAGCAACAATAACAAAACAAAGCACGCGAGAAAACAATGGATGCGGACTTTGGTTTCAGAACTGAGAAATAACGTGCATAACCTCAAAATGCAAGTTTGTTTAAACCAACAGCCTAAGGATGTCAAAAACAACTTATTCAAGTCAATTTATGATTTAATATTCACTTTAAATTTAAAACTTCAATTCTTGAAATTAGGCAAAATTTAATTTATATTTATATTAACATTTTTGTTCAGTGTTCCTACGTTAGCCAAGCCATGCTCCATCCTATAATGATTTCAGCATTTAAAGCTTGTGTTTGCATTTTGATTTTCTTTGGGTTGTATGTTTATTTATTTTGAAACAGTCACCTCTAAATTTTATTTACATTATTTTGGTTTGTTTACTTTTCACGTTTTGGCAGTTCTATTAATTTTATTTGTTATGTGAGAACTGAGATCAGATATCTTTGGCAGTGTTAATTTTAATTGTATCGTCATTATTATCTTTGCGTTTCAACCTGGTTTTATCCAGCAGTTTTGGCCATGGAGAAAGGTATAAATTACAGGATTGATTATACTATGAGACAGTAGGAAGTGACTTTTTTTAAATAGAAATTTCCCATGTAATTATACTCATCGTGTGAACCCTGGTGATTAATTACTCTCTCCTCAGACGGCATGATGAGCGGATCATCGTAAATTTTGTCTACGAGATTCTCATATAATTTTGATATTACAGCCCATCGTAACAGCAGGCATGTTGTTAGAGAAACCAAGTTACCATAAATATGCGGGGCACAATAAAGAAGAGGCTCAAGCTGCCCAGTAATTAGTTTTTGAGTGTTTTTAGGAACTTCGGCAGCCGTCTCCACCAGCATACAAAGTATGACTTACAGAGGCTGGGTTGACATTATTTATGCTTGAATGCTACAAACTTTGGATCATTTTGATCTTGGAATTCTCTAAAATAATTAAACTTTTAAAAAAGTGATATTGCACAATTTTTTTAAAATTAGTCTGCAATTTTAAGAAGGGTGTTTTATTATTCATGAACATTACAAGAAGCCAGCGGAGAGAATTTTGTGTTCTAAGGCTTAGTTACTTCTACGAAACTTTGAAATTTAATGATGAGAAAACGTAAGAGTCAGTTCCAGTTTTACTCACGTAAACTATCTTTTTGTTTGACGAGATTTAAGGAGTTGATTTAATATTGTTTCTTTTCAACTGAACATAATTTATTTTGACAGCAATTTTCCTTAGTTTAAGTTGTTTTACACTACACAGTGAAATTATGATTTTTCTGATTAATTATGAAAGCCTATTTTCATGTAATATTATCAATTAATAAAACCTCTATTTCCTACACCTATCTATTTTGTTATGCTTCACGTAGAATTTGACGTAGCTAGTTTTCTTATAAAGTGATTTGCATGTTTCGTCTTCTTGTTTTTCATACAAATTGTATGAATTTTTTGTCTACTGCCATAGGCGAATGCGAAGTGTAAATCNAGCTAGTTTTCTTATAAAGTGATTTGCATGTTTCGTCTTCTTGTTTTTCATACAAATTGTATGAATTTTTTGTCTACGCCATAGGCGAATGCGAAGTGTAAATCTGTCACGTAATTTTGTCTCATGAAGTGTGGCTTTAATACATTGCAATTACCCCTGTGTTCTCAATCAACAATTTTGACATTTCTGAACCACAATTGCCAGTTTAAGCATGCTTTCTCACACCGCATTAGTCAAAGGGATGCCGACTAGCGTGGCGGCGTCATCCTCTGCTAGACACCAAGGCAAAGAGAAAGCCAGCGGCACGGTAGGAATCATCACTCGTACACCCGACAAAACTTCACACATTCAAAACGTAAATGTTTTCTTTAGCTTACACTGAATATATTTAAATTTCCCACAACAGCAATAAAAACCATTACATATTTGGCGCCCAAACGTCTGGTCCTGAATACCTAACTACCTAATACTGCAATCCCTCAGTTCAAATTACCACAACTGATTTATTTGCGACAATCTTTGCCAATCATTACTTGCCAAGTATTTTTCAAACCTTCACAATTCTAACCAAATGTGCAGCCGATAGTTTCCGATAATAACCACGCCCATCAAAATACAGCCACGGCTCTAACCTTATTTCAAATTCTGTTTACAATAAGAAGGCCATAGATAGTTGAATACAGTGTCGGAGATGGCGTGATTTGTCACCAACCTACAAGTGCAGTCAACATGTAGGAAGAAGAATGGTAATCAATAGAACCACAGACTAAAGATGAGGCTGACCTCTTATTAGTCTTCTGCTCATACACCCAACATTAACCTAACCCAAAGTAACACAACTGCCAAGTCACATGATAAACAGTGATGAACGAATTTGTTTATTTCTTAATCTTAAAATGACAAGCACTATTGTAATCATAAAATACTTTTACCAATTTCAATTTAATCAAACTGCATTACAAATTGGTTGAAGTAAGTATACAAACATCTCAAAGAATTTGTTTACTTTAGAGTGCTCTAACCTCAAATCCAACCAACACCAATTTTGTTACCAGTATTGGCAGAAAAGCAGTTCAATGTAGGGACACTAAGGCTGGTTGTGCGCGGCCAGTGACATCGGTCCACCTCATCTTTAGTTTATGTATAGAACACTAAAAACTGTTGTGGAATGTCAACAATACTATCAATAGCACCAGTTGTCGATTATCCGCGTTGTTTTGCATTCACGTGGCGTTCAAAAACGAATGATGCGCTCAATCTTTGGTGAAAGTACCAATGAAAAATACAGTAAAAAGGAAATAAAGGGAATGAACCATCNAGTTTATGTATAGAACACTAAAAACTGTTGTGGAATGTCAACAATACTATCAATAGCACCAGTTGTCGATTATCCGCATTGTTTTGCATTCACGTGGCGTTCAAAAACGAATGATGCGCTCAATCTTTGGTGAAAGTACCAATGAAAAATACAGTAAAAAGGAAATAAAGGGAATGAACCATTGAAAATGCACTGTATTTCATAGCTAAACGATTGTTCTGAATACATTTTTGGCTTTCGTACAGAATATCTGATCAATGGATGGGGTAAATTTATTAAGAATCACGGCATGTGGGCTTTTTAAACATTGTTTATATTGGATAGATGTCCGGACTGTCCAAAAGAAACTACTGTCCCAGGAAAACTGAACAAACGGGATTGCTGCAATGAGGTTTCACTGTACCTGATTTAATCACAGCAGCAATCAATTTTATGAGGTCATTCTCAAGAACCACCAAAAATTTTACAAAATCAAAAGAAAAACACTGGCATACACGTAAGAAATCTTGGTGATGATTAGCAATATATTCTTTAGACCACAGGGAGTTGTAGTGTCACTACTCTACAACATGCATGCACAAAAAAACTTTTAAAAATAATAAATAAAAATTACACTGAAACATTTCCCCTCTTCAACCCATAATTTAATGATCGCTCCACAATGTTATTGTGCGCTCAGAGTTTGGCTGTTAGGTTTTTTTTACATTGCTGTTATAGGTCTGATTTTTGCTTCTTCTATTTTTTTTTTAATTTTGGAGTTTCGATTGTGTTCGGAATTGACTAAACCTATAATTGTTTACTACATACTATAATATCTAGACTGAAAATTGTATATGTTTTAACCATTTCTGTATCAAGAAAAACTCAATGAAAACTCACAGTGATCACTGCTAGAGAATAGAGACTGTAAACACACATTCCCATTTTACAGTAAATTTTTACAAAGTAATAATTACAATATTAAAATTCGTAATTGTACTTGCATTATTTCATACAATAATATGCCCAATTTATTTTAAGTATATATTCAACCATTTTTATTCCAATTTAAAAAGTTTAATATTCAATTTAAATGCATGCTTGGTTAACAGAAAGTTAACATCTAAATTGAAAATTTCTAAATACTTTGTTAAAGAATTTTTATTAAAGTAACATTTTAAAAATTAAGAAAAAAAAACTTTGCCTGGCCACAATTATTTTAAGGCGGTGGCCATAGAAATTTTTGGAAGAAGCAATTTTTTGAATTACTCCGCATAATTCTGGCATCTACATTAACTTTAAAAGAAGCAGATGTTACTGAAACTAACCCAATGGAGGGGAAAAGAAGTTGAAGAAGGAATCATTCTGAACAGTCTTGGTTACTGTCCTTACGGAGCCTCGAGACTTGTGCTTCTGCTTCTTCTTGATGGTCTTCACCGTCACATTCTTTCCTTTCTTCCATTCAATCGCACACCCCTGCAAGCAAACTCACATTAATGCCATCCACGACTCGCTGCATTGTGATCAAATAAATTCAACAACACACATTAGTACATAAGGGCAGGGGCGATATGGGCGGGGTGTGTCAGGAAAAGGAATGGGCAAGGCTAGGGCAGGTAGGGCTTTATGTTTCATGAACAGTGTGGTCACTAGAGACTGAACAAATAGCTAAGACAAATAGAAATGGTGCAGCAATAGGCCTTGGTCTGTATTTTAGGAACCATCCCAGCATTCTCATGAAGTAAATTAGGAAAACTAAAATCAGTACGGCCCAACTCGGAATAGTACCGAGGTTTCACGAATGAAACTCCCGTGGTTTACCACTGCACCACCTCACTACTTTCACAAAGGAATGAATTAACTGGAACTACTGAAACTACAACATTGCACTGTTCCCAGGAAAATGGTCGTTAATTCAAAGGCGCTTTAGTTGAATTTGGACAAATGACCCACCCCCACACCCTATATGCAAAAATTGCAATAAAGGTTTACTTAAGTCATTTTTGCAGGACTTTAGAAGCAAAAGTAAACATTTTATTTGCTAAATACAGTCAAATGTTTCCCATGAATAACAGTAATAGAGCAAAAATAACATATTTTAATATTTTGATACCTTGATGCACAACAGGTGTGACTGACATCACGGTCAAGCATGGTTGTGTGTGTCGGTCAGACACACGGGCGATATGACTGGGCTGACTATTGGCTGCTAGCCGGACCTCTGATGGTATATAAGCTAGGGCGCGTGGCAAGATGGCACGGCACAAAGTCTTCTGTTGGCGTTACAGTCCTCCGTACCACAGGTATGCACACAGCCACTGGTTTACCTGCATTGGGCGTGGCCCGAGGTAGCTCCTGACTCTGCTGCTCTAGCCAGCCGGAACCCATGGCCAGTCCTTGGGCGAAGGTGGTGCTGATGATAGCCCGCGGAGGGCTGCTGGTCCTGCAACCACGGGCTCACTATACCCAGTGGGCGTGGAGCCCCTTACGGAAGTCGACGACGACTTGGTGCGGCTCGCCGGCGGTCTTTTAGGGTGGCTGAAATAGGGAGTGATGGGGAACTGGGAGTTGAGGCATCACCAGTCGTCTGGCGGCTTGTTCCCGGAAGGTTGTGCAGCAGAGGGCAGTTGGGGCTGGGTTACAGCTCACGTTGGATTCGTAAGCATTAGCTTCCTTCCCAGTTTGCCATTTTGCACCACTCCTATGGATGTATGGCATAGAGGTAGGAACTAAAGTCTGCCTCGCTAAGGAAGAGCAGGCAACGAGGATCCCTAGCTAGACGCAAAGCCAGCAGGAGCCAAGACACCCAGTCGTACCCGATTACTCCAATCGGTGACAGTTCAGCGCGGTGGGTTTACCCTGGATGTCTGACAGCGACGTGGGTGTAGTCCAAAGGTGGGCAGACCTCCAGAACTGGTGTATCATCACTCCTTCCGGCGACAGTTCAGCGCAGTGGATNCCCCGTTTTAGTCAGGAGTGAATTGGCTGGGCTGGTTGACTAGTCGCCTTGTGTATTGAGTTCTTAGTGGTCGGGGCTCTGCTGTACTATACAACAGGTGCATAGTATGAGTGGCAGTATAATGGGTGTGTCCGCTACGTACGTACACCCGGTTAAGAGGGCCTGCCGCAGTCCTACTCTAGGTTTGGCAATTGGGTTGTAATGACGCTGTCTCCTGCTTTTTCCCTGGTGGGCAGACGTCTACGGGGGATAAAAGTCAGTCACCCTAGAATCAGTACTCGGAGGTTCAATAGAAAACGTGCTTATTCCCACGAGGAAATAGACACAGTGGTTCGTACCAACTCCTAACTAACATGGACTGTAAAGGAAGTAGACTACGATAAACCAGGTGAAGGGGACCTGGGTCTAAACTAGACAAGAGCAGTTGTGGCTAGGTAGCTATGATACTAACTGACCCAAACTAAACTCGATTGAAGGGACTCGGGTGGCACTAACAGAAGGGTAGTGGTTGTTTCAAGGTTGCTGGTGAAGGTCTTGAACATGTCTGGTAGGTAGCAGTGGTCCTACTGGAGAATGTTTATGTCTGTAGAGAGCTCTAGCACACGAGGTGGTGGAGCGAGCTGCGGCGAATGAACGTCATTCGGTGGCTGTGCAGGCATATATTGCAAA
>NQII01001090.1:319431-336864 GCA_002778355.1 Clitarchus hookeri | reverse complement strand
GCCTGCTACAATTTCACGAAGCCGTTCTCAGGAACAGTTAAGGCCTCATAAAATCAGGTCCTGACTAGTTTGTTATAGTGATACTAGCGACAAAGGCGCTAACTTAACACGAAAGCGACAACCCAAACACATCTGCAAAATTAGCCAACACTACAAGCTGTTTTGAATAGCAAAATACTACATTATGAATAAAAGTGCATTATGTAAATACCCCAAAAACCTCAATATTTTTAGGCCTGACGCACAGAATGCTCTAACGTCTAAGGCGCCAATGCACGATAAGAACCACAATCACAGTCTCGGAAATGTTAAACCAAATATACAGTTTATAATGAACTGAACTTTTATAGTAATTTTGTAAGAACCACAAAATAAACAATATGATGTGTAAAAAGGACAACATGGCAGAAAGTGAAGGTGTAACGGGAGGCATTTACAAAAACTAACCTGAAAGAGGTAACTGGGTTAACTCCTCACTAGGAGTTAAAGAGCTTGTTATAGAACACTCAAAAGCAACTCAGGATTTTAAGATGGCAGGAACTCAAAATACACGTGCTAATTCATTTGACTTAAAGTTATGTGCTAAATGATGACTATGACTAAGAGTTGTTAAATTATTTTATGTCCCAAGTGAATTTGCTACTCAAAAAAAGTCACTATTAAAAAGTACTCTACAAATACAGTACCTCTGTATTCAGCAGGCATAATACTAAAAAATAAGTCTTCCCTCATAGCTACATCAAATATGCTTCTTGTCTATTCAACAAAATATGATGCATATTTGCTTTCATGCTTCTCCCAACACTGCTTTTTATTTGTTTTGGTTGCTCTGTTTACATATTTTGTGCCATTTCACTAGTGTTATCTGGTAAAGCCCATTTACAGGTTTTAATCTAAATGGCTTAACCAAAGTGACTCTCTGCAAGCAATAAAGAGTGAAAAAAAGAAGAAATGCAGTAAAAGCTATAACAGCAGTAATGTTAACCTCACAATCAATGCTTTAAAAGTTATCATCTTAACCAATAAATATGAACACTGAAATGTTGAACAAAAACACACACACTGCTTACAATCATTAAAAACCAAAACCACTCAACTATGCTATGTTTAAGTAGTTCCAACAGACTTTAAACAGAGTTGTGGCAATGCTATTCCACTAGAACTTGTTCAAGGTCGGAAGATATTTCCCATGCTTTGTGAAGCGAAGTACTGTGCAGATGTCTATTTGGTATCATCACACTGCAAGGGCATGCTATGGGTTTAGTTATCTGTTGAACAGAATGTTCAAAACTACACCTAAAAAAATGCATCTGATAAAAAAAAATTACTTTCATATTTACTGCTTTGTATTTTAATGCAAAACAATTTTGTGTTAAAATATGTGAAACTATTTTTAGTGATATCTTATTTGTAGGACTATTCATGTAGCTTACTCTTAGACTGCTATAATATTCGTCAGGTCCAGCGGAGCACTTGGCAGGATAATTGTGAGTAAGAACTGCAATGGTGCTGGTATATTACGTATACAGTGGCTCACATGAATATTCGGCCACCTATGATTATCAGTCTCATGGCCTTATGTTACATTAGTAATGAAGATAAACCTAAATCATATTGCACAATCATTCTTGTGTGCTTTAAATGAAATATAGCGGTAGCCAATAACGGAAATGAGCAATGCAACTTAACAAACAATATGATTTTGTCATCCCATGCTGCATAAGTACGCCACTTTAATATTCTGCCATTCTCATTCAAACACAAATATAATCCTCTTTGAAAACTAAACACACGGTTTTTTAGTACCTGGTAGCATGGCCATTCTGTTTAATTACTTCTCGCAGGCGTTGTGGCACATTAGCAATTATTTTCCTGGTACATTCGGAGCCAATCTTACTCCATCATTCCTTGAACCTTTTCTCTAATTCTTTTGTGAACCTAATTGTTGTAGTACGCAGTCTTCTTTTGAGTTCATCCCACAGATTTTCTATGGGATTCAGGTTGGGTGATTGAGAAGGTGTGTTATTGACTTTGGGACAATTATACAAAAGCCAGCTCTTGACAATGTACGACTTGTGTTTTGGGTCATTATCTTGGTAGAACTTAAATGTGCTCCTAATGCCCAGATTATCAGCCCTCTTGTGTAGGTTTGCTGTCAGGGTGTTGAGATGGTCTTCCTTTTTCATTGTTCCATCAACATTTACAGCCTCTGCAGCACCTACTGTGGATATACAGCCCCAGATCATAATACTACCTCCACTGTGTTTCACAGTAGGTTGTATGTTCCTAGGTTTTAGCTACTCATTTGGCTTGCGCCATACTGTTACCCTGCCATCTGAACCAAACACATCCAATTTCGTTTCATCACCAAAAATAACATCATTCCACCAATTTTCATCTTTGTCAGCGTGGTCTTTTGCGGACGTAAGTCGTTACTTCTATTAGCCTCATTAATGAAAGGCTTCTTTATAGATATCCTGCTCTTCTGATAACTCTTCGTATGGTTTCTGGATGGACGTTCTTTCCGCATTCATTGAGTACCTCCGTGGTAAGTTTGCAAGCACTAATTTTCGGACCTTTCTTTATTTTCCTGATTACTAGACGTTCTTCTCTCTCGCTTAGTTTCTTTGGCTGTCGTTTTTGAGGTACCAAATCTATTCTGTTTTCCTTCTGAAACCTTCTTATGATGTCTCCGACAGTGGACCTCGGCAGATTCAAGTGCTCCGCAATTTCTCGTTGAGATTTCTTCTTTGCATGATGAAAAATGACCAGCTGCCGCTGTTCAAATATTGTATTCCTGCTCTATGTCCCATTTGACTGACAGCCAACAGAGCTACCCAATAGAACCTCTCAACGCAGAGAGCGTGCAGGGAATGACACGAGGTACGAATGCAATGTGCATCGTGCCTGTGCCACCACAACTGGCAGAATATTAAAGTGGCGTACTTATGAAGCACGCGAGCACAAAATATTGTGTTTCATTAACTTACACTGCTCGTTTCAGTCATTGGCTACTATTGCATTTCATTTAAAGCACACAAGAATGATTGTGCAATATGTTTTATGTTTATCTTCATTTCTAATGTAACATAAGGCCATACAACTGCGATAATCACCGGTGGTCAAATATTAATGTGAGCCACTGTGTATACATAACATTTACATTTTATGTACCAATTTGGTATACACTGGATTGGTTGGAACAATATGTAGTATCGCCAATCTCAATTGATTGTAAGCCAAAGGACAATTTTAGGAACCCAAATTGGTAAACAAAAGTCTGTTTACAATATGGTAAATACGGTATTATAATCATACCACTATAACAAAAACTGAGTACTTATTATAACTACAAACATCTAATAAATACAGGGGATGGCCAAAATAATATGAACACCATGCAATATAGTAAATTTTGTTGCATGTTGGCAACACTGCTTCCGTGTAAATAATGTGACGCATATGCATTGCATAGTTTACGTGCCAAGTCTTGTAGGTTATATTTCAGTGTACTATACGCTTGGTTCTGCGACGGTTAAAACAAGCGATCAGTGAAATGCGTGATCTCTCAGACTACGAAAGAGGGCAAATCGTAGGTGCTCGGTTAGCGGGAGCGTCTGTGACTAAAACCGCTGAATTGTTTAACGTTTCACGAGCGATAGTATCCACAGCAATGACAGCATACACAAAACACGGTAAAACATCACCGGCGAAGAGGAATAGCGGGCGAAACCCAAAGTTAACTCTCAGAGACTGACGAACATTAAAAAGAATTGTGGCCAGATAACATAAAACTACCGCGGCAAAAGTGACAGCAGAACTCAACACTCACTTGAGTAATACTGTTTCGACAAAAACAGTACGGTGGGAGCTCCACAAAGCTAACATTCATGGAAGGGCTGCAATTGCGAAATCCTTTATAACGGAAGCCAACTCTAAGCTGCGAAAGAAGTGGTACCACCATCATAAAACCTGGACACTTGATGATTGGAAGAATGCGGTATGGTCCGATGAATCATAGTTTACATTGTTTCCTACAAACGGCCGGGTTTATGTATGGAGAACCCCAAAAGAAGCATACGATCCGGACTGCATGCTTCTTACAGTCAAGCATGGGGGAGGTTCCGTTATGATTTGGGCGGCTATATCGTGTTATTCAGCTGGTCCTCTCATTCCCATCACTGGCCGGATTACTGCGAATGAATATCTCGACATCCTCAATGATGAAGTTCTTACTACGACTAGCATATTACTGCCAAACACTGCCATATTCCAAGATGATAATGCGCCCATACACACAGCCAAAAAGGTTCAGTCTTAGTTTGAGGAGCATCAGAATATCATCAAACACCTTCCCTGGCAGTTATGGAGAGTTTTAGAGCAGAGAGTGAGGAGCAGATTTCCATCTCCAACATCATTGAAGCAATTGGCAGATGTTTTGGTACAAGAATGGGACAACATTTCATTGGAAGCTATTCAAACACTCTACGAATCTATTCCGAAAAAAATTGCAGCTGTTCTAAAAGCAAATGGTGGCCCAACACCCTATTAATAAATAAATATTCGGTACATGTCAGGTGTTTATATTATTTTGTCCATCCTCTGTATATAAACTTACCATGGGGTCTTTTTCCGAAAGCAAAACTTTGATATCTATTAGATGTTTCAATATGGGCTCATCATGTTCTTGAACCATTTCTGCTAACATTTGAACATTCTTGAAAATTGTTAACCAAAATTCTGGGATTCCTGCTACATGTTCATTCTTAGGCCTGTCAAAAAGAACACACACATATTCTGGAGGCACATACTGCATTACACTCTAGTAATAGGTAGAATGTACACAACCGATAAAAAAACAATGGTTGATCCATAATCTGATGGTCACAAATTTGATACACATGCAGCAAATTTACCAGTCCAACCCCTAGAACAATTATGTATTTATTAACACATTTATTACCACGTATTTATATACAGTAATTTATTGTGTTCTAAAAACGGTGACGTGTCCGATATTTATAATATTACGCGATTGTAATAATAATTAAATTGGTGATCAAATAAATACATATTGGACGCCTTTGAACTTTCCAAACATAACTGAAGTTCCAACATTAAGACACATTAAATACTCTTAAAGACAAACAAGAACCCAACACATTCCAATAAACATTAGACACTTACTTGCAAACTAATTGCCAATAGAATGAAAGAGTAAATTAGAGTATCTGAATTTAATGACCTAAGGAAACAAGGGTTGCAAGGAGAATTGCGTATTAAAAAATTAGTGTTCAAAATTATTTTTTAAAGTGCAAAGTAATTAAAAATCCTGTTGAAATTTCTACTACACCCTTCCTTACAAAATTTGTTCCGAACATGAAATTAATCACGTGGAAAGTTAAATAAGATTTTTTTTGCATCAGTTCACTCTTAGGCCGACAGAGGTAAAGACTTGAACATACGGCCTCTGGGTTACCAAACCAGAAAATATTTCAAAATGTATTTAAATTTGCTGAACAGTCTGGTTGTTTCGGTAAAATATTTAATAGATGCCAAAAAAATAAAATGAAGTAGGCTGGCCTACAGCTCGTCTAGACGGCAACAGACCCAAGACAAAGGCAGTGGCCGGCGCCAATCATAGCACCTGGGGACACATCCCTCAAGAAGCGGACAGCAGCTCGGTACCAACATTTGCTTCAAAGAGCACTTATTTGGGGACCTCCTCAATGTCCCCACGCTTTCTACCACACCTCTTTAACAAAATTGGCCCACTGACTCCTTCGTAGACTGGCATTATGCTGATCTTGACAGCCACGAACAAAGGACAATCCCTCAAAACTATCTGCATCAGTCTTTCAAACGAACAAGGACGCAAATTAACATTTTACACACGATAAAACGTAATTTGGGCATAGCGGGAAAGGTCATATGATTATAACGCAACTACCCAGAAAGAAACATCCAAATTATTGTGCTAAGCATGCCTAGCAAACATTACTGTAAACGGTTGTCTTGGCAACAAAATCAATACACATCAAACAAAATTGTAAACAATCGCAATAAAATGAAAGGGCAATCTCACCTTATACAATCCAAACATAATTTTAGTTAACTACAGGAGCATTCAAATTCCAAACAAAATTTAATTATAATTTATTACGGTTAATTGAAACATCAAAAATATTTGGACACAATCAATTAGAAAATTTAAATTTAACAATCTGAAATATTATATTACAGAACGTGTATACATGTAAAGTTGTGAAATAATTCCACATATTTAATATAGTTGTTCTGATATCACTTTTTCAGATACAGTTACCCAAATTCCGATACCACTTTGTTGAACATTTCCAAGTTTCTCTCAGCCCTTTATCCACTCATGTACACACTATGCAATTTTTATTTAAAAAGCCATAACTTTTTTTATTGTCCATTTAATTAATCCAATTAATTGTTTTGATATTTAGTACTTTGCAATTTTGGTATTTTTCAACTCTGATGCTGGTGGCTGTCACTTGGTTTAACAACAGTAACACTATGTCAAAAATTAAACCTAAAAATGTGTTTTAAGAAAATGCAATTGTAAACAAAAAAATACAGTGAACTGTCTATTGGACTCGTATTTATTGATTAACCACAATTATTTGTACCATGTCTGGAGTCCCTGCCAAATTCCTACATAATTAAGGCTGAAAAAACCTAGCATCAACCTTCAAATAGCATTTCAACCATATAAAATTGTTCGCTCCTATCACAAAATATTACATTCAACAATTATTTTGCCATGAAGGCAAATGACAATCAATTACGCTGTAATCAAGATGTAAACATTTTTTACGAAGTGTAAATAACCCAATGAATTCAGTTTTAACAAAGGCCACGGTGGCGTAGTGGTTACACTAAGCCTACCACCAATATTAATTGGATTCGATTCCCGGCAGCAGCACCCCCAGATTTTCGCAAATGGGAATTCTGCCAGATGATACCACTGATAGGCGGGTTCTCAGGGATCTCCTGTTTCCCCTGCCCTTACATTGTGGGGCTGCTCCTTACTCACCTTGTTTTACCCTCATCGGCTCTCAAGACTTTGATGTTAAGAGCCATCCAAATCTCTTCACTAACTCACTATCAACAAAACTTACTGGTGGGCTTTACAGTAACTAAGTGTGCCGTTAAAAAATTAAACCCCGTTAAGTTTGCGGTAGATCTAAATCATTTTTTGACATTCTCAATTATACGAGTGAGTGAAGAGATTTGGGCGGCTCTTAACATCGAGGTCTTGGGAACAGATGAAAATGAAGCGAGTTGAGTATGGAGCGGCATCGGAATGAAGGGGCGGCGGAAACTGGAGATCCCCGAGAAAACCTACAAACCAGCGGCATCGTCTGACACAATTTCCCCTTGCGAAAATCCAGAGTGACCCGGCCGGGGATTGAACAAAGTTCACGATCAGACTAACTGCTCAGCCATTGTGGCCCCTTCAATTATCTGATGATTACTAAAACAAACTATAAAAATGTATTGTAGGAAAAAAAAAAAACATACTACTACCACATTAGCCTATACAAGATCCCCATCACATGTTCTATACATCCACAAAAAAACACATGTATGGTAAAACTGAAAATTTCCTACACGCGCACTCACTCTCTTTCACTGCCATTTAGAACATTTCAAACTTTTTTTTATCACATTACCAAATCGTACTAAACTCTCAATAAGTCACACATATTATACAAAACACAGTAGTTATAAAATTTGTTACACTGTACGGTTTGACGTCAAATTACACACCATGTTCTGACAACCAACAAATTGCATATCCAAGAAATAACTAGCCCAACAAAAGTTTTAAGCCAATTTACTTACATCAAAATTCAGGAGATCAATGTATGGAAAAGCAAATAAATGTCGGCAGGACATGTTAGAAAGTGATGTGTGGATGTGCAGAGTGTAAAAAGTAAGTATTCCATCCCTCTTGAACTTGGTTGGTAAATGTTGCCAGGTGGAGGCTGCATTCCAACAAAAAGAGAGGTGGAAAGAAGTAACTACATCTTGAGCGGCTAGCACAAGAGGGGTAGTGAAGAAAGGTGCTCAAACAACAGAGACGTGATACGGTCACAGCAAGAGCAAACAAATGTTACGCTAGTCAGTTGGTTCCTCTGCATACTATAGTTGTAGCCTTCCACACTGTTTACACTTCAAATGTGGATAAATAAAGGGTGCTGTTATAGAAAAGAAAAAGTTCCTGCAACTTCTCAGTGCACATTAGATTATAGTCTATTTCATCAAAGAATTCCATTTTTGGCAGCCAGCTGTGGCAACATGTCAACAGACATCAGAGAAACATGTGGCCAAGATGGAGTTCTTTGGGGAAATGTTTATATATAAGTTATTTTTATTTTGTATCTTTACAAAACAGCTGTTAGTGTAACAAACTAATCTTCATTCTAAAATAATATGTAGGTGTTTCAAACAAAATGGAACAAACTGTGTGTGATAGTTTCATTTAGTTTCAGTCTTCTTCATACACTGTAGCTAGTGCTAACTTCACCACGTACATGCTTCATATTAATTAAAGAGGACGCAGATCTGTTGCAGAGTATAGATAAAACTTTTGGAATAGACCAGCGGAATAGGCAACTATGCTGATCTGTTGGCCAGCATGCTTTGGAAGCCACACCCTCACCAAATAACTCATTTTTCATGTGTAAAATATAAATTTAGGAAAGAATTCCCAGCATCATATTTTCAGCGAGCTCTATATATTTTCTAAAGTAACAATTCCGTGCACAGAAACTGTGCTTGTTGACAAGTTCAATTCAGCCCGTAATCACTGAACCTTTCTGAGACCGGGTCGCCATTTTATGTTTTGTGCATCCCCTCAAAAACTTAAGTAATAAAACAAAAATAAATCATGCACTATTTTGTGATGGAATCACTTATGGGCAAATAATATTTATGTTAATGTGATGTATTGTCACCCAGGTGCACTTACTATAGCAGTTAATTTATAAATAGCCTCGTTGAATGTACTAACTGTAAACTATCTGATCTCACATTTTTTGACAAGCAGACAACATTTTTAATAAGAAATACATTATTATTATTAATGTAAATATGTTGTCTGACAATTTCCCCAAATTCCTAATATTTCCAAGTTTCACATATATGCTATAACGTCTAAAATGCCGCTGCGTAAGAACCACAATTCAACATCTTATTAAAGACGTTAAACCAGATTCGTCAACTATAATAAATGATGTTCCCCAGTTTTATGTTGTGCTTTTAAGTACACACCTAGTTGTAGGTGCATTCAGCGAAACTGATGCGAGTTGCAAACAAGTTAAGTATTTTAGATTTAAATAAAATTTCAATACAGATAATGTTTCAAATATATTGTGACCATACAAATGGATGTAACAGAAAAATTGTAGAATAGTCGATTCTACTACCTTGCATGGTTCCCGCGGAAACTGTTATTTCAACAGTCACTATTGGAAAAGCCTTTTTAATTAAATTTTTTTCATGGTTTCTCAAAAAAGGTTTGTTATTTTTAGATAGAGTCGCCATTCCCGGGGTCCTAGAAACTAGAGCAGACTGTAATATTATTAACATATTACCCTCGCAAATAAAAGACTAATTTTCCATGATCATTGTGGCAGTGAAGGATACGTAGGCTATTCATGGCAAAGTGAGCACTTTTTACAGCCCTGCTAAATTTTTCCTTTCAGCCACTTTTTAATGTAAACTTTGCTGTGTGATTAATAAACTGAGTGCATACTATTCACAGCTCTCAAAAGTTACCATCTAAGGCTGCTATAAAATATATTTATTAATGTTTAATGCCCGTTGGAAGGACCTTAACAAGTGCTCACTTTACAGTGAATAGCATATACTACTTCTACACAATATGTCAAAAAATTGAATTCTTAGATGAAATAGAATATAGACACAGCATCATTCAAATGGTTCAAACTATAATGCTTCAATAGCGTGTTTACAAATAATGGATGGGGTAGGAGGTGTGCGGAATTGTTTTACTCGATCATTTATTTCAAATGAAATAATCTTTATGTGAACGATGTATAGTCAAAAATGTACCTGTCAAAGGTTTTGCATTGTGCTGTATGGTCGATGAGCCCGTGTCCATGGTGTGCNTGTCAAAGGTTTTGCATTGTGCTGTATGGTCGATGAGCCCGTGTCCATGGTGTGCTCAGAAAATACAGGGTGCCCATAAGTGTTCGGCAACACTGCATAAAACAATGTTTCACATTAAATTTTGATTTTAGTGATAATTTGCTACAGCCATAATTTATCTTGCCCCTATCAGTTATAACAGGTTCCACTGTATTTTCACAATTGCAAAAAGAATGAATTAAATTTTTCTTACACTTGTTTCTGGTAATTACAATATTTATGATTTCAAATATTCCCTTTTCTATTATTTTCCATTAATTTATCTTTATTTACAACTAACTTAGCCATACCAGTACGTTCAACACTAATTTTGTGGTTACGCATTGTATTTGTTTTGAATCTAAAAGTCATTTCTAAGTCGATTGTATGTCCACATTAATTGAATTTTTCGGCCAGTCTCATGAAAAATGATAGAAAATCCACTACATGTGTGTATTTACTTAATCCTAAAAAGGCATGGATGTTATTTTATTTGCAAATTATAGGCCTAGCATTTATACTATACAAGAAGTTACGATTATTATCCCAATGACCCGAACACTAATTATGATAAAACAGTTATTTGTACAAAGTTAATTACGCATACAAATATACATTTTATAGGCTAAATTACAGTAATATACTGCCTCCAGATACACGAGTCTTGTGACCACTACGTTATTATCTGTCAATTNTTATAGGCTAAATTACAGTAATATACTGCCTCCAGATACACGAGTCTTGTGACCACTACGTTATTATCTGTCAATTAGAAAACAGCATCAATAACAATGTTTGTTATTTGCGTACAAAAAAACAATAAATGGAATAAAAAAAAACTAATTTTTTATACAGTAAAGATACAATTTTACGAACTCAGATTTGATTAATACAGCAATTTTATGAAGTAAGTCTCGCTCAACGTCCTCGACGTCACGCTCCACATCCTCCACATCCCGCTCCATGTCCTCGACGTCCCACTAACGTCCCGCTCAATGTCATACTCCACGTCCTCCATGTCACGCTCCATGTACTTGACGTCCTCCACATCCCGACCACAAGAAGTTCCACAAAAAATGACTTTCATGAATTTTGCGAATGAATGTTTTATGTCACATAGTTGCTTCTTACGATATATTTTATGNCACAAAAAATGACTTTCATGAATTTTGCGAATGAATGTTTTATGTCACATAGTTGCTTCTTACGATATATTTTATGTGTTTTCGCATATTCGAATATGAATGCATGCAGAAATGGCCAGTAGATTTCTTCGATTTAACACCATAAATAAAAACATGTTTAACTTTCCATAACGTGTGTTTACGGCCATAAATAACATGAGCGTAAGTGATGATGCGTCATTTTGAGTAAACATTCTAGTGCTCTGTTCTGCAAAAGTTTTTTTGCTCACTAGGAAACCCCGCCGCTGTGTTTGTTTACATTCATAGTATCGTCACGTTTTATCCAACAATTATTTATTTTTTACAAAGTGGCGCGGCAGTCAAAAACGTGTTTATATGCGTTTCCTTATGTAAAATATATTTGTAAATTGAATTAGCATGTATTTTTATCTTGAATTCTTCCAGCTAACTGTATTTTTATCATACATATTCTCTGTAAATATGTGCAGTAAAAGAATACGCGTTTTGAACATAAAAAGTTTTATAAGCGGGCCTAACGAAAAAATCTCTCTTTGAAAGTTATAGTTCAAAAACATAAAGCCAAATTTCTCTAATGTTTTTTTCTGTTCGTACAAGGCACTTTTAGTGATTTTATAATTGTGTATACATTGTTTACATTAGTCTCTTCATGAAACAATATGCCAGTGCATTGTGACCGTTGTTCAAGGTGTTAGACGGAATACAAAATATTAAGTGAGAAAATGTGAAATTGTTTTCAATGTTGTCTGTTGACAAAAGTAACTAGTGCTTTTGTCTTGAAAACGTGGCTGTATATTTCTCTGAGAGTTTTTTTGCAAGGAAATATAAATTGTTAAAAAAAAACACCACTTTTCAATAGGAATAACACTGCCAATTTCAAGTTTTATGAATAAATTTAAATTTCTCAAATTATGTATGTCTTTATAAAGAGCACACGACAAATTGGAACAATTCTCATGCAGAAACCTGCATTTTGGTAGCAATAAACTAACAGCATTTTTTGACCAAAATAACACCTATTTTTGAAAAACACCTACTTTTTATGTGTTATTTTAGGAATAAACAAAACTTTTGTTTGAATCTCCAGTTGTTATAACCAAAACCATATAATGAAAAGTCTGACATCTACCAAGAACTTGGTTCAAAAGTAACGCAGTTATTTAAAATTGTCCATGAACCAAACTCGAACTGATTCATGCTATAATTCAACAAANTGGTTCAAAAGTAACGCAGTTATTTAAAATTGTCCATGAACCAAACTCGAACTGATTCATGCTATAATTCAACAAATTCAAACTGGACTTTACAAACTGCCTTATCCACACATTATGTTTTCACAGTTCAATCCTTCATTGTTCGAAAATTTAACAAAAAACAAAAATGTAGAACCACCTTAACAATTCCATCTCTAATAGAACAACAGTAACACAAAAAATGAACACGCACGCACGCACACACACACACACATCCCATCACAGCTGAGCCCCCCTTATGTTCAAGCATATAACACAAACATGTATAACCATATTCTGAATTTTACCTTTAATTGTCTATAGACACTAAACACATACATATACAATCTGCATAGTTCCACAACTAATAGTTCAAAAANTTTACCTTTAATTGTCTATAGACACTAAACACATACATATACAATCTGCATAGTTCCACAACTAATAGTTCAAAAATGTAACGACCAACTTTTTTTCTAATTTGAAAAAAGGTACAAAATTAACTAACCATTAACTTTTGGTTTTTATAGATTTGTTTGATACAATAATTCATTAGAACACTTATAAATGTATATTCTTAGTCTTTTTAGAAGTATGTGAACACCACAAATTAGCAACACAAAATATGACCATTAAAAGTTTTTTTTCAAAAACTCAAGCAAGTCACTTACTTTGCATACAATCTTTTATAAATTAAAAATGCTGTTTAGGAAAACACGGTTTTACACACTNCAAGCAAGTCACTTACTTTGCATACAATCTTTTATAAATTAAAAATGCTGTTTAGGAAAACACGGTTTTACACACTCCACGAGTTCAAGATACAATGTTGTCATTACTGCTACAAAAAAATAAAAAAAGACTAGTTCTGTGATTTTTATTGTGTTGCATCACCTGTTTGTTACTTTCAACACCTTTGAGGTGAAGTAAGTTTGTTTCAAAGTTTGTAAATTATGTTCTTTTCTACCAATTTTCTAATAGAACACGAACGCGTGCAAATTTTTTGAACCAAACTAAAACTGATCTTTTACACAGCAATAAATTTCGATCCATTTGACAAATTAATGGTTTNCAAATTTTTTGAACCAAACTAAAACTGATCTTTTACACAGCAATAAATTTCGATCCATTTGACAAATTAATGGTTTTTACTAGGGATGGGTCTAGTATGCAATTTTCCCAATTCCAAGTTAAATCCCCAATTCTGAGTATTTAGATTTTTAAAATTAGCATTTGCAACATAATACTTAAAGTGAAAATAATTCTTTCATGCAATAACATTTATTTTTGTAAATTCATAGTAGTGATATTATTAGTATTGAATTGTAAGTAGTTCTGTGCCTAAACTTTTCAGAAGTGATCTCACCGGAATTTTTTTTGGATTAAAACAATTTCTTGGCTTACGAATGCAGTTGTTTTAAAAAAAAANAGAAGTGATCTCACCGGAATTTTTTTTGGATTAAAACAATTTCTTGGCTTACGAATGCAGTTGTTTTAAAAAAAAACTGACATATTGTGTTTTTCCAAGTGTTGGAAATAGGAAAACCTCTTTGTGTTAAGACTGACGGGACCTATTTTTTAAAGTGTTTATGCTGAAGTCAAATCCAAATGAAAATATTGTANCTCTTTGTGTTAAGACTGACGGGACCTATTTTTTAAAGTGTTTATGCTGAAGTCAAATCCAAATGAAAATATTGTAATGTGCTGCTGCATTGGCACAAAAAGTACAGGTTAATATTTTTTAAATTTAAGTATACTATATAAAATTCTGTGCAATTTCTATTCTCATATATACCAAAAATGTTATTCACTGATGAAAAACTTTATGTCTTACCAACATTTCAATAAATTTATAACAAATTGAATCTAGAGGAATGTTGTGCATCAATGATTTAAAAAAATATATTCTGAAGACTCCAATCAGCATAATGGTCTAGTACATTTCAATGAATTTATGACAAATTAAAACAAATTCAGAGGAATGCTGTGTGCCAATGAATAATAATAATAATAATACTGAAGATGCCAACCAGCATATTATTGCATAGAGAAAAAAATAATACACAAAACTATTTGCGACTGTTCCAGCATAATACCTAATTAATACTCACTCGCTCGTCTTCTCAGCTGTCTTCTCAGCTACGGGTGATTCTATCTTAGCCTTATCTTTGAGATCAGAACACAGTTCGTCATCCTTCTCCTGGTCCGATTCCCAATCGCACTCATCATCATTTGGCTCATAAGCACCAGATACTACCAAACCTCGCTGCAACCCACAATCACCAATCAACAACTTTTTATACCACCCAAACATTCAGAGTGTGACCCACAACATTAATGTTATCGATACACTTTCTCCAAAAAGAAGTATATTACAGCTCCAAAGTGTTTTTTCCAATCTAATCATAATTTACACAGACAGTCGGGACCTGATTTTACGAGTACCTGGTTTAAAGAGCACAGTGATTTTACAAGGTCACCTCAGGAACCACCAAAATATCACAAATATTAACAGAAAAAATAGAAAAATCTCAATGAAAGTTTACTAAAAATATTTCTGCTAGTCTACAATGATAAAACATCCAGGTTGTGGTGTCACTACTCTTAGACACAATATGGAGAAAAAAAAAAAGAAAAAAAAATTACAGTTATTGTGGGCACAGCATTTTCTTTCAGGCAGGATACATGTGATACTCATGTAATAAGTTTGCTTTGTAGCTTCTATTTTTGGTTTGAGTTCATATTGAGTTTGAAATTCACTGTATTAATTGTTGACTGCCTACTTACAATTTTACTGGAGCATAATTTTATTTAAGTTTTCAGATTACTATCTTGTACTTTTAACTTTTCGACGACCCATTCACGCACGATACACTCACGTAAGTTTGCAATTTATGGTGTAACGTTCGGGCAGTTCACACTGCCAAATGTTACGTTGCCCCGGCTTGCTCAAAGGTAGTACACGAGACTCAGTACAATTGGACGCCGATTAATTAAATAAATAAGTTCACAAGTTCCAGCGTATTTTGTTCTATACTTTATNAAGTTCCAGCGTATTTTGTTCTATACTTTATTTATCATTTGAATGACACAGTTCACATATGAAGTTCCAGTATGCAGAGTACGAACCGTTCACAGATATATATATAGACGNATTTATCATTTGAATGACACAGTTCACATATGAAGTTCCAGTATGCAGAGTACGAACCGTTCACAGATATATATATATATATATATATATAGACACACACAAGTACAGACCAGCACCACAGTCGTTTACAGATTATTAATGTCTCAAAACTTGCATCAAAATAAATATAAAATGTGTCAACCTCCCACACCAGCAGAGAAATAATATAAAGTCTAGTTGCTGATGTGGGGGTTATTGTCCTGCCCGACACGACCTAGACGACCATTGTTTGACGGAACTGAAGGGGTGACTGCCCTCGCCATCGACTGCCTTGAAGTGAGACTGCTCTAGGCCGACAGACAGACGCGTCTTTTGTGTGCTGCCTCTCACCCCCCTCTCCGGAGATAAGGGCCTGGCATCCAGCACGCTTTCCCNATTAATTAAATAAATAAGTTCACAAGTTCCAGCGTATTTTGTTCTATACTTTATTTATCATTTGAATGACACAGTTCACATATGAAGTTCCAGTATGCAGAGTACGAACCGTTCACAGATATATATATAGACGCACACAAGTACAGACCAGCACCACAGTCGTTTACAGATTATTAATGTCTCAAAACTTGCATCAAAATAAATATAAAATGTGTCAACCTCCCACACCAGCAGAGAAATAATATAAAGTCTAGTTGCTGATGTGGGGGTTATTGTCCTGCCCGACACGACCTAGACGACCATTGTTTGACGGAACTGAAGGGGTGACTGCCCTCGCCGCCGACTGCCTTGAAGTGAGACTGCTCTAGGCCGACAGACAGACGCGTCTTTTGTGTGCTGCCTCTCACCCCCCCTCTCCGGAGATAAGGGCCTGGCATCCGGCACGCTTTCCCCTCGTTATCAACACTACGCCGCAGGAACTAATCCTGCGCCGTCAACATAACCGGACTTCTCGTACAACAAAACTGCACCGGAGGAACTAAAACTTGTCGATGTCGCCTGAAAAAGCTAAATAATGCTGACGTTTGACAAAAACTCCAACTTTTGAAACGAACTGTAAACAGACTCCTGATAACCTAAAAACGTAAACAGCAGACGTCCGTCCGATAACCTAAAATAGCACACGTCTGCCGGATAAACAAACTACCACGGGAAACGAGCCACCATGGCTTTAAACTTCAAACCCGATAAAATATTACGAAGCTTAGCAAAGCTTAAGAAAAACAAAAGAAATTCCAACACGTGTCCCGAAAATTAAGAATATTGCATCATTACAATGGAACAGAAAATACAGTATACAGTGCTTGTAAAATCCTTCTCCACCCCCTCAGGGTGTTCCTACCTTTTTGGCATCAAAGGGGGTTGTACATTTTAGATTGTACGTGTTCTTCTAGGTTATTATTTCACTATAAAAATGTCTGAATAGCAAAATAAATTTATATACTTTTCAGTAAAACTGATTTACTTGTATAAATCAACTGATAATTGATTTCATTCTTGCCAAAAATTACACAAAGTTTAAATAAACAACTACTTTTTTTTGGCATCAACAAGAAGTTGTAGGTGTCCTTCTGGGTTATCACTTCGTTATAGACATACTGAATATTACAATAAATGTATATATATTTTAATAACAGCTGATTTTCCCATGAGAAGCAACTGAAAATGAAATTGGTGCTTGTTGTACACCCTTAGAGAGGGACCTAGCAACTGCCCCCCCCCCCCC
>NQII01001090.1:308153-319406 GCA_002778355.1 Clitarchus hookeri | reverse complement strand
CCCCATTTCAGGCCGGTAAAGTCGGTTTTACGACTACGAGTTGGACGTCGGGTGGGGAGGTGTGTTTAAACTTAATTTTTGGTACCAACGTGCTGTCGTACATAACTTTCAGGGGTACAATATTATTCTCATGACATTTGAATATTGAAATAAATAAATGTATCTAAATGCAATAGGTGTACACATCATCCTGAACTCTGAGGATAATTTCAGGAATACATAACATTTTTCTTGCAAAACACGAAATTTTTTTTCCTCCAACAATATTTTCAGGGAAAAAATTTGTTCACATCTGTAGATTGTTCCAACTAAACGAGCCGGGTTCATGCATGAACCTTCAAATGCATCTACTTCACACGATTCATTATGATTTCATGAATAAAATCTTGCAGAGAAAAGTATGCTTTTTCTGCTCATTTACAGATTTCAAATTTTTCTGCAGGTGTTATGGAAACTTTTAACATCAGAATTGCCCCAGTAGCACAGGGGGCGCGAAGCACCAGAATCATTTGATTGCTTTCCTTACTATCCTCGCACCTCGTCAAGTCGATTCCTGCCCTAACTTGTCATCGCGCCGCCTGCCGTTACCAGTGCCCATTTCCTACTTTCCCTGCCCTGCCCCCGATCAGTCTGGTATAGAACGCCATCGCACACGCACAATTTCTAACAATTACAGTAGATAAGCTAACCCGCAAAGTGACGTGAAGTTAATAATTTTAACCTGAAGATTTGTTGTTGAAGGCGAGTTGTATTATACCTACACTAAAATTTTTGAAGTGAAACTTCTTTGGGCGCACCTCGGATAGAGTTTCAAGGTCGCATCACATGTTATGCAGCGTATCTTAACGCGAATTTAAACTTGGAACAGCAACAAAAAGTTAGTTTACTAAGTAGTAGTACTCTTTCCTAAAAAGATGCAAAAACTTAAGAAATAAGAATTATACTAGGTAATACAGTGAAACCTCTATTATTCGTTTTTCATGGGACCTACTGAAAAGAACTCAGCATGCTGGAAAACTCAACATGTGGACCACTCTCCTCAAAAAGTAAAACCTAACCTCAAAAAAAATTATTTCCATTTTTGGGTATAAGTTGATTGCCTGTAATTAACAGTGGGCATACCTTTAATACTAGATGAAAAAACATATTTCAATGTGGAACAAGAGTAAATTCAAATCCGTTCCATCCATTAAGAATGTATGGTTCTGGTCCGTACCACATCTATTGAAATTAAATGTTTTATTTGCGCAAATATTAGTTTGCTGACTTGAAACCAAGAAATAACTGCAATTATGGTTGTGTTTTACCTGTTTTTTGACGTGAGTAATTTAAAACCAATATAGTGATTGAATTATGAAAAGTAAATTACGTGGTTGTTAACAATTGCAACGTTTCACAACTAGTTGCGTATACTAGCATTTGAGGTTAGGGAGTGTCTGTTTACCTGCTCTTGGCGCTACTGAATTTTGGTAGTACCAGTTTTAAGATAGTTTTTTCACAGATAAACAATAGTTCCGAATATATTTTGGTTTTTGGACAGATTATCTGATCGATGGATGCTGGTAAATTAATGATTTTAGGGTGTAGCATGCAGGTTTCTTTAACATTGTTTATATACGATGTTTGTTGGGACCATCCAAAAAAATAGACTGATACGGAAAATCGACATAAACGGGAACGAAACAACGAGGTTTCACGGCATTATTTTTAGGGTCGGACAACAAAGTTCTATTTCATAATTATGATTGATAAATAAATGGCATTAAAATTATGTGTATTGTTTTAATTNCTGGAAGTTTTATTTATAAATAGGGGAGGCGCGACGCAAAAAAAGGTTGGGAAATATTGCTCTAAACAATGCAAATTTGCTATTGGAAGTAATATAATTCATTCACTTAGCTACCTTTTTGTTGCATTATCCATAAAGAATCAGCTGCGTTGGCATACAGATGATGTGTGTTGCATTCATAACCTGTCTGATGCGACTAGGCTATCGCTGCACTACGTGATTCAAGCATATATGCTTTGAATCACGTATGTAGTGCAAAAATTCCACCACGAGCTAAGACGAGTAAATTTGTATCAGTGTATACACATTTTACTACTGAAAAAGAAACTGAAAATTGAGAACTTAGTTCTCATCACGAAATAATGAAAATAGCAGCACATTGCTAACATCGATGCAATGTTTTGGTTGAAACAATTTTAAGTGACATCTTTGTTTTGATCATGTCTAAGTGATGTATCTTGCTATTATTTTGAAAACATTTTAAGTGATTTTCCTACTGAAAATTGAAACTGACCGTTTGATAGAACTATTCCAACCCCAAGGATTAATTTGTAGTTCAACAGCTAGATGTATAAGAATATAAAATAATACAACGAATATAACTAAGTCTCATTTTTTTNATTAATTTGTAGTTCAACAGCTAGATGTATAAGAATATAAAATAATACAACGAATATAACTAAGTCTCATTTTTTTATAGCAAATACAGTTAATAACCTGTTTTTTTTTGTGTTCATGGAATAAGCCATGACTGAATGTTATATNATTTTTTTATAGCAAATACAGTTAATAACCTGTTTTTTTTTGTGTTCATGGAATAAGCCATGACTGAATGTTATATTCAATTGGCCTTAACAACCCACAAACTTCTATACATAACCTAAAATATTTTTTCTGAATTTTTTTGAAATTCCAGCAGGAAATTTTATTTATTTGCCCACCCGCATTTTTCCCAATCACAAAATTCCATTATCCCTAATTTGTAATAAAGTAGGTGATGTTTCTGCAGGAGGCTACTGAAAATGGACTTTGCACTCACTAAGCGACTTGGCACCTGGTGTTCAAATATTATTTCGGGAGAAAGGAAGGTTGCACATAACCATTCTGGGGTATACCTTTATTTTGAATGTGTGTGGTTAACAAATATAATAAATATTTCACTTAAAAATACACTTATTTTTTAACCAGAAACAAAATAGACAATTTGAAAAATGCACTTTCGACACAGTTCGGGTGGGGTGGGTGAAGGGTTCCACAATCAGTCTGCTAGGATTTGAGAAGATTGTAACCACGAGGGCTCATAAAATCAGGTCCCAAATGTAATTTCGACTTGAAATTTTTCATTCCTTTACAGCTTTAACACCTACACATTTCATGTGCATGCATACATTCAGTTACACATTCATAGTTCGAACAGATAACANTTTACAGCTTTAACACCTACACATTTCATGTGCATGCATACATTCAGTTACACATTCATAGTTCGAACAGATAACAGTGTGGTTACCACATTCAATAAAATTAATAATATTACACATGACCCCCTTCTCTGTAAAGCTGTAGACAACACATTCATATGTTATAGCTCAAACACCTTTTAGCACCACAAATAGGCCCAGCAGTAAAACATAGACTAAAAATAAAAAAATTGACTTTCAATACCTTTTCATAATACGGTCTGTAAAAATTGAGGTATTTGCACTCCAACTGATGAACTTCTTCGTAAAATTTTGCCTCTAGTTTCGTAGTTTCGAGCTGGCATTTTTTTAAGGCCTTTATCCTGCGCTTCACACAGTTTGGTAGCTGTTGAAGTGAAACAAATAAATTATGTAATTCATACATACTGTACTTGATATGAAATAAAACAAGCTAACAAAAGCATTTTTTATACATCTTATAAACAGTAACACAACTTAAGAACATTTAAAATTACCACTGTTGAATGTCCTGTACCATAAAAGACGTTAATCTTTACAGTTTTACTCCCATCGGCAGTGCATGGGAATAAATTGCATTGCAGCAAAGTTTTGAAAACTTTAAATATTATCATTTCTCAGACAGTTATAATTTCTGCATATAATGGGCACCAAACATACAAAACTACCATACACAACGCTTTGGTCGAAATTTAGGATTCAGCTATAATTACCTTCCTTATTAATCAAAGTTTTTTTCCTTAAAAAATAAACAAAACCTAAATATTAAGTCTTACAGTCTTGAAAGTATTACTTCTGCAATGAAGTACTCATAGCATATTCTGCAACTTTCAGGAAACTTGACCACCAAAATCTAGTTCACAGCACTTTTGACAACCACATTTTAAAAGTATGCTGTTAAGAACTTTGTCCGACATAGACAACCTAAAAGTAGTTTTTTTTTTTATAGAACTGAACACTCTTTTACATTCTGCATCACTGCAGGGTATTACTAGCGCCCCACTTTTACATTTACAGTATACAATTAGCTGATTTCGTCATTGAAAATCACCATCTCATAAAAAAAAATTTCCATTTTGTGAAACACATTTTATAGCAAAAAATACATGTGTTAGTATATTTCTCTGGGAGTTAGGTATTTTTTTACAAGGAAATAACTATTGTTACAAAACACCGCTTTTCAATAGGAGTAACACTGCCAGTTTCAGGTTTTACGAATAGTGACATTTTTCAAATTATGTATGTCTTTATAAAGAGGACATGAAAAATTGGAACAATTCTCATGCAGAAACCTGCATTTTTGTAGCAAAAAAATAACACATTGATAAAAAAAATAACACCTACCTTTTCAGGTCTCTAACTATTAGCAATGAATACAGAGTGAGCGAAAGAAATCTAGCAGTAATTCACAATTATTAACCTCGGCTAAAATTACATTTGAAAAGGTGGAATGGGATATTAAAAAACACAGCGTGACAAAATTGCCTCTGGGTACTTCTATCTAGGGAATTCTGTCACCTGCCCTTTGTTTGCTGTGTTGGCACTTAGAACCTGCCCCATGCCCTTCAACCAACGAGGAGGGACCAAGTGGGCATGCAAGAATGCAGCTACGGCTCCTACAGCCAATCAGTTGTCAAGTCACCAATCTCGGTCAGCCTTCAACTACTCCTCCCCTCGGGATCAGGCACAACATCCCCTGCCAACTGCAGGGGCCTCACCCCAAAGTCATCCCCCAGCATCTATTCGAGCCATCCCAGAAGATCAGCAGGACACGGCACCCCATCGTAGTCCGCCTATGCCTTGGATTGCCCGTGGGTTTGGNCAGCCATCCCAGAAGATCAGCAGGACACGGCACCCCATCGTAGTCCGCCTATGCCTTGGATTGCCCGTGGGTTTGGGCATTGCAGACGCCATCCGCCAACTGACGCAGCCCGCTGCCCAGAACCAGGCAGCCCGAGCTCAACCACCAGCCGAACACCAGTTACCCCCAGACGGGACCCTGAAAAGCTACCTGCAGAAGCCCGCCAACAGTCAGACTCGACACCAGTCTGTAGGAGGTAATCCAGCATCTGCATCCATCCTAGCCACCAGAAACGGTTACATAGCCTGTCGACGCCCTAAACATCAGACTCTATACACGGGGCTTCTCAAAGGCATGTGTGAACAAGCCTAAACCCAGTCAGTAAGGTAGGTCAGGTGTTCTCCGACAGAACACATCAGAACCACTTAGGTGGGGTGATGTGTTAAGCACCCCAACCGTCGCGCATCAATTTAAAAGTCCTATGCAAATGGAATGTAAAATTGAGGCAATGGAAAGCGTTGTGTGAAAATCTTTTGCAGATTAGCAATGAGATTGTAGCATGCATCAGACACCCTGACAGAGGACCTGCACCTGTCCCGTGCTGCGGAAGAGATAATTTCCCGCTCAAGACAACTGGCATCAAAAGAGGGTGAGCATTTGCAATAACACAATAAACTACGTGTACACAGCTTAACTGGTCGTAACATAGTGTTTCTTTTACGACTCGTAACTGTATAATGAACAATGTTGAAACTGCTGCAATCCCTGCACAGCAAATGATGCCACTATGACGGGTTCAAAGGCTAAGTCACGTTGGAGATGTTTTTGAAGCCTTGAACTTCATTCCCAATGGTGCTACTGTGAACAAAGAATGACACGCACAAATTCTTCAGGGTCTGTGCAAGTTCTGCGCAAAGAGCCAGCTGCACACTGCACGACTGTCTTGCCACATCCTGCATGCTCCCCATACCTGAAATTACGTGAGATTTCTTACATTTTGTGTGTGTGAAACATTGTGAGCATTTCCAATCCCCTAGGACAACACTTCATCTACATATATCTGGACTGTGCTTTCTAGCAGTGTTTCCAGCAGGTGCATCAATGAAGACAGCTGTTAATTGTAACAGATGGACATTACTTTGAAAATAAAATGGTTGTGCATGTTTTCCTATGGACTTATTCATTCCCACTTGAATCTCNACAGATGGACATTACTTTGAAAATAAAATGGTTGTGCATGTTTTCCTATGGACTTATTCATTCCCACTTGAATCTCTTCAACCTTTCAAAACAGTAGTAAACAATTCAGCAGTTGGTCTACCTCCTTCATTGCCTCTAAATGGTTGCGACTCTGGAGAGCAACCAACAAATCAGGGCGACTGAGGACCTGCGGCTTCGGAGTCTCCTCCTCTTCCATATCTTCCATCTCATCGTTGTTGTCACCCATTTGCTCTGGATCTGCCATTTTCAACTGCGCAAACAAATGCAATCACCTTAAATGGAGTGCCACTGCATGCACATAAAACATGTAAAGAATTGTATAACCAAACTGCTACAGAAATAATATTCTATAAACATTCACAAGTATTCAGAAAACTTATATCAGTAATCAATCTTCTATGACAAACTCACTACGCAAGTGGTTCAATTGGTGCCTCTACATCTTGCACATAAAAGCACATAGCTGAAACTCCAATGTATTTATCAAGCCAAAATGCACCAAACCAAACAAAACCAATTAATAATTGGAGATGCCATCAAAACAACCATGTACTTTGTTTCATTAAATTCCACTCTTGTTGCAGTGTTGCACACCCGTTGTTTAAAACTAGTCACAACAGCTTGTGGTTGTGAAAAAGCTCGTAATGTAAGTGAAAATCATTCAAACTATGCTCTCATTGCTGAAATGCCATGCCCAATCTAACAAGCTCCCATTAAAACATCACAATGGAAATCATCCAAGTCATGATAACCTGCAATTTTTGCGACAACTGCTGGTGGTAGCAACATTTTACAAGAGAATATTGCTATTGGCTCACAGGGATTTACTTAACACTATTTTTTTCTGGCAATCTAAGTAAGCCAACAACATACAAACTTCGACAATCTTGAACTGATGACCGCAATTTTACGGTTTCTTTGGAACTGTACAAATACAGCAAAAGTATGGCCACTTTGGTTCACCTTACAATTCCTTGAAGAATCTTCAAACAAAACAAAAATATATTTATTTGTTACAGACAAGTATTATTATTTTTTAAATGGTGTGTTATTAATTCTAAAATGTATCTGGGAGCTCAAAATGTATTTTCTTAAATTTTTAATATAATCAGTTTTTTTCCCTGGTGGCCATTTTGTTTCTGCCAAGTGGCCAATTTTAGCATTTTCTATAACTAACTGAAAGTTACATCACTTTTGTTATTAAAGATATCCATCAACTTGAAACAAACATTTCAATCTACGTAAAAACCATCTGTAATTTATGTTATAAACAAAATTTAATTAGGTATTAAGGAAATAGCCTAAAATTTGAATTCAAAATTGTTTGAAATTTTACAGGAATATTTTTTATGCAAGCAACGAAGACTCACCAAATGTTCTATAATTTTTTTAAAGTTATAAATCTGAAATTATTTCAAAATACTTTTCTAATAAGTGGTAATGGACACACACAATTTCATAGTTGTGTTTCAACTACAAGTTATGTTAAAAAATCTTCAGAAATTTCCAAGAATTAGGTTTTGACAGAATGGGTAAAAACTGTTACGGAATACTATTAAAAAAAACAATAAAAATAATTTATAATACACAATGTAAGTTAGAATTATTAAATTAAAAATGTAAATTGCAACACTGTGACTAAAATGTTGTATCAATATTTTTTTTGTTTACAAAATAGTCTTGAACCAAAAATGACATTTTTTTAAAGCAGACCAAAGTGATACATCTTCGGTCAAGATTTCTTTAAATTCTTTTAAGTCCTTTAATTGAACTTTGGAGATGAAGTGTTTTTTTAAAAGAATAAGCTTAGCTTCAAAAAATTCATCACGTTACAGAACTTCAGTGATTAAGCACGTTATCTCTATCAGTGCTAATTCATCATTTAAACGAGACTCCATCAGACAAATCTACTTCGTTTTAAAACAGTACCATTAATACGTCGAGTCCTGGACTTGACATACGTTCATCAGACGTACAAGCCTTCTTTTCAACATCATAAACTAGAAAAGCCAATAAATCAACAGTGATATTTAAGCCCTCAGTCATCAGTTTCATATTCTGCTGATACTTACAAGTGCACACATTGTGCGATCCTGGAAACACACACCACTTAGGTCTTAAAGCACAAAATAAAGACCTCCCAATTTTATTTGCAGGATATTGCTGCTTTAATGGTTCCAACAGTTTGTTCAACATTAACAAAATCAACCTCTTGTGTTAATAAACTTTCTTGCCAATAGATACAAATATTTATTTCCAGGGCAAACCCTACTATTCTCTATCCACCACGTAATTTTCGCAGGAAGGAGTAATTGGACAGAATCCGAGTGGTCCAGCCACGACTAGCTTCACACCTAGCTAAGGATCTTCGTCACTTGCTCTTCCTTAGCATGGCGGACCTTAGTTCCTTCCTCTATGCCATACACCCATAGGAGTGGTGCAAAGTGGAGAGCTTAGCGGGCAGCTACTGCCTCCGAGCCTAGCGTGAACTTCAACCCAGTGCCAACTGCCCTCTGCAGTCTAACCCCACAAGAACAAGCTCAAGCCACCCGCCAACTGGAGAGACCTCACCTCCTAGTTCTCTCCCGCTCCCTCTTTCAGCCACCCCACCGCATCCTATCATCGAGAGATTTTGCCAAGGACTTCCAGTACCGCTGGGAATAGACAACCATTGGTTCAGGCCCAGCAGCAACAGCGGCCGAGTCAGGAGTTACCTCGGGCCACGCCCAAATACAGGCAAACCAGTGGCTGTGTGTAAACCAGTAGCGCAAAGGACAATTAAGCCCACACCAGACTTTGTGCTGTGCCATCAAGCCACGCAACCTGGNTGTGTAAACCAGTAGCGCAAAGGACAATTAAGCCCACACCAGACTTTGTGCTGTGCCATCAAGCCACGCAACCTGGTTTATATACTGGCCGGGGACCGATTAGCAGCCAATAAAGTCAGCCCAGTCATATGACCAATGTCTGACACATTGAAACCTTGCCAGACTGTGACGTCATGCATCAATAGGGATCCTATTCCATACGACACTCAATAAGACCATAGTTGTCAGATACTAGCCCTCCACTGTCCTCGAATAAAATGGTCATCAGCATCATATGAATCAAGCATGTGTNTGTGTAAACCAGTAGCGCAAAGGACAATTAAGCCCACACCAGACTTTGTGCTGTGCCATCAAGCCACGCAACCTGGCTTATATACTGGCTGGGGACCGATTAGCAGCCAATAAAGTCAGCCCAGTCATATGACCAATGTCTGACACATTGAAACCTTGCCAGACTGTGACGTCGTGCATCAATAGGGATCCTATTCCATACGACACTCAATAAGAANCAATGTCTGACACATTGAAACCTTGCCAGACTGTGACGTCGTGCATCAATAGGGATCCTATTCCATACGACACTCAATAAGAACATAGTTGTCAGATACTAGCCCTCCACTGTCCTCGAATAAAATGGTCATCAGCATCATATGAATCAAGCATGTGTAGCGTACAGTACTGCTTGTGCGAGTCAATCTCTTCTAGTCCTCCTCCAGAAGCCAGTTGTGTACATAAACAGTTGCCTTAATTTATTACACCTCAGACTGTGTTTTTCTTACCTAAAATAAGCAGGCGCCACCTAGCAGATATAATACCAAAAGTATTCTCAGCTGCCATTCCGGCCTTAGACAATCAATAATTAAAAACTATCTGCTCATCAGCTGGTTGAGTCCCAGGATGAGGCCTCATTATGTGTTGTTGCAGAGGAAAAGCTTCATGTACAACAAACACATAAGGAACTGCTTCATTTGTCGCCAGCGACATTTTTGGACCTGGGATATTCAGTTTCCGAGACCAATGCTTTACCAAACAGTGACTTCCGTAGAACACCCGTAGCTATTTCTTCCTGCTGCTCCAATATCAACCACAATGAAGCGATGGTTAGTTGATACAGCTATCAAAATAATGCTGTGGGTTCCCTTGTAATTGTAAAACCATCAAGCATCATGTTCCAATATTGGGTCCTCATTTAATGAATATTACCTGGACGAGACAGTCTTTCCCATCCATGGTGCTGAGGCAGTTAGGGAAGTTGAATTTTCTCTAAGATTCAGCAGCATACTTTACCCATGTTTCTTCATTCAGTTCAACAAAAACAATGGTGACAAGCACCTTATGAATTTATTCGCACACCTCGCTAATAATGATGGAACAGGTGAACGGTGCCACACGATACTGATAGTGACTTCACTGAATCACCAGTCCCGATAAAAAAAGTAATTGGAATAGTACATTTTGCAAACATGCCTTTTTGTAACATCAGAAGTAAACTCTAAAATATGTGAATTTTAGTATTGCACATAAATTTACCTCAGAGTCAAAGCAAGCTACTCGCCTGGAGAAATACTTACTCTCCCTAGTTCCCGAGATTTCCCTCCAACATGCTTAAAAGGATGTCAAACTGTGATGCTGTCATTTGACGGTGGTAATTATCCAGTTTAAGGGCTTTTCTGTAAATCCCCCCCCCCCCATGGTATANCGTGTTCTACGTTATTAGTAGAGTCGAAATATACCACTTTCTGGAGTTTTTTTTCTTATTTTCAGAAAAGCCCCTAATCTAGAAAATTACCCTATTTACATTTTTAAACTAACCTAGAATTGTAGGGTTTTAAACTAACCCAGGATTATAGAGTTTTAATCTAACCTAGGATTGTAGGGTGTATTAAAACCCTACAATCCTAGGTTAGTTTAAAATCCTAAAATCCTAAGTTGGTTTAAAAATGTGGTAATTTTCTAGATATGGGGCTTTTCTGAAAATAATAAAAAAAACTCCAGAANTTAGGGGCTTTTCTGAAAATAATAAAAAAAACTCCAGAAAGTGGTATATTTCGACTCTACTAATAACGTAGAACACAACAATATTGGAGGCATAGCTTTAAAATAAGTACAACATATTTTAAAAAATTGAACAAGTTTGTGAGGTGACTGTTTCTGACAGTTTGTTTACGTTTTGAA
>NQII01001090.1:277849-297425 GCA_002778355.1 Clitarchus hookeri | reverse complement strand
GGGGGGGGGGGGGGAGAACTCACCGGGGAGCGGCAGTTCACGGACCTGTAGTACTGTGGCAGGTGATGGCCCATAGCAGGATTGACATGCTGTCTGATGGTATATAGTGCCGTTTGCATGTGCTCGGCCCAGGTTGTGTGGTTTTTTCAACCCACAAGTGCAACTGCATCTTGAGGTCTTGGTTTCGACGTAGCATATTGTTAATTGGAGGAAGCGAAGTCGTCATGTGCCGTTTCTCGGTAGGAGAAGGAACAATATATTTTCAGACCTTGGCATATGTATTCAAGTTATCACTTCGTGCAAACTGCCTAGGGCAGTTTTTACAGTTAAAAATCACACGAGNACCTTGGCATATGTATTCAAGTTATCACTTCGTGCAAACTGCCTAGGGCAGTTTTTACAGTTAAAAATCACACGAGATGGGTTCTTCGAACATTTACTCTTCTCTTCTCGCCGCGGATTGTATTCGAACGTATATACTTTGTCGCAGTAACTGCACTGTCGGTAATTCGACGATGAAGGCGTTGGTCCCGGCTCCTTTTTCATCACTGCCAGTTGTACACGCGAATAATCTTCGGTACAAGGAGAATGTTCACTTCCAAATCAATGTTTTATACACTGTGTCAGAATGCCAACTNACGCGAATAATCTTCGGTACAAGGAGAATGTTCACTTCCAAATCAATGTTTTATACACTGTGTCAGAATGCCAACTAAGCAGCTACTGACTTTCATTATTCTATATAATCTCAATTCTTTTTACCAGTGAATTACAAAAAAAATTATCACAGGTTGTAATAATAAAAAAAAAAAAAGGTAGGTATATTCAAATTGATGCTAACATTGATTGATGCTCGCAAACTTCCAATATTATTTTTTCCCCCGATATTATTTTTTTNATATTCAAATTGATGCTAACATTGATTGATGCTCGCAAACTTCCAATATTATTTTTTCCCCCGATATTATTTTTTTTCCGATAATATTATTGTTTTTTCTCTGATAAGGCAGATATATTCGCATATGCATCAACATATTTTTATGTTAAGATATAATATGCTTTAGGCATATGTTTTTATATTACCATATTATATGCTTATAGTTATACCAACTATGAATAATAATATATTTAATATTTTATTTAATAAAAGTATAAATAATTTTAATTATATATATTCTTTTTTTATATTACTATTATTTATTAATTATATATGTAGGTGACCATATCAGCCATATCAGAGNTTCTTTTTTTATATTACTATTATTTATTAATTATATATGTAGGTGACCATATCAGCCATATCAGAGAAATAAAAATTACGAATAATAATTGAGCATGAATGCTATTTCAAGTGAATGTTGCACATAATATTACAACTAAGAGGCATTAAATTTCATTTTGCAGGAAACATCTCTGACAAATATATAATTTGAATTTAGTAAANGTATTACAACTAAGAGGCATTAAATTTCATTTTGCAGGAAACATCTCTGACAAATATATAATTTGAATTTAGTAAAGAAGCGAAAATAAATTACAACTTTCTTCCATTAATTGACTGCTTGGAAAAACAATAGCTATATCTCACTAAGAAAATAATTTTTAAATGATAATATAAATTAGATTCCCTCAGTTATATATTTGACGGTGTGATGACGGTGTGACATATTTCCAAACACATTCAAGATTATTTGATAAAACTTGTTGGAAGGAAAAAATTGTTTGCTGTATTTTATCTTCAAATTTTATTATCAAACCTAGTTGAAGGCAAAAATTAGACTATGTGACAGGTTTTTTTTTTAGCAATGCCTTTATTCATATCTTTGTGCGAAGATGTATTGTCTGTCTCATATAAGTTGGCGAGATTTGACAGTTTGACGAAAGTAGCACAAAATATTTACTTTATGTTTATGTAGCCTTTCGCCATCAGCTGGTGCGTCAAGTGGAGGCTGTGTTTTTTTTAATCAACACACTGTCAGCTAATCCACTTGACATTGTACTATAATACTAAACAAACTTTAAGATATCTATAGACTGACATCTGTCTAAAAAAAAATCGTAGGTTGTAAAAGTAAAAATATTAAACCTTGCGAAAAACTTAATATTTGCAACTCTTTTTTAATTTATCCGGGGCAGTGAATTTGCGTAATCATTTGCGAGACGGTAATTGTAGTTCTTATCACACTTTGCATGTTACAGCTAATATGTTAAGAAATTAAATAAAAATAATTTTGGGAACTAGCTTGACAATGCAGTTTCATTCGTCAGCTTATCAACGACTTTGCAAAGAGGGCGGTAGAACATGCCGTGTAATGGATGTACACGTAATGATTATCAGGCCAAAAGGACATTACGAGTAAACAAAATCGCTGTACATGGAAATACATGTTACTTTAAAAGTTATACAGAGCTCGCGGAAAAATAAAACCATTGGTATATGTTCGTAAATTTGTTATTTTGCGCAAGAAAGCTATATTTCTGGCTGGTTACTGCTTCAGGAGTAGACAGATGGCGCGCATGGCATGGCAAGTAGCGCTTTTGTAAGCCGAATGCGTTTCCAAACAGGTGGCAGCACGTTGGCCTGCCTCCTGATCCCGTCTTTTTAAAGTACACTTTTCTCCTATTACTGGCTTGAAACGACACGAGTTTGAAATATATTTCGTTAAATTATAGAAAAAATAAATCAACAATACCCTGCGATATTTTTGTAGGCTTTTGGAATTAATATCAAGAGTGTATGAAAACATGNGAAAAAATAAATCAACAATACCCTGCGATATTTTTGTAGGCTTTTGGAATTAATATCAAGAGTGTATGAAAACATGGATGGAGAGTGGGGATACGACTTGAAGAGAACTCCCAATTATTTAAGTTGTTTTATTTTAATACGGATCGTTTTAATGTGCATTTAATTTTGAACACCTATACATTACTACTTTAGCACGAAGTTTAGTTTGTAACACTAAAAACTGCTGTTTTATGACCATGTAAAATAAAATGTATTAATTAATGTAAGAAATCTTTCCTACCCGCGTATATTCTGCTTTGCTGATGTGCATCGGCAGTGCACTCGGAATAGTCAATGTAATATTAATTTTTGTTCGTTCATGCATCAGCTGATAGAGGATTTTGTAAATAGCACATTGTTTGTTTCATATACATCAATTTGCCACTCACTGACTGTCAAAATCTCACCAACTTCCATGAGACAGATATTACCTTTAGCAATGCAGTGGACTGTGTTCTGAATGAAAGGACCTGCTTGTTGAATTACATTTTTTCCATTATTACAGAATGCATTCTCACAAATTTCGGTTTATTAGTGAATTTTTAACTATAAGAGAGTTTTATTTCATAATACATTTTCGAATAATACTTCTGAATTAAATTTACTCTTTTTTATGGATACAAGAATTCAGACGGTACTAGTTCATTTTGAGTACCACGAGATAGCATCTCAAACCAGTAGCCGAATCCATAATTTCGCAGTAGGATTAACCGAGAGTATCACTAGCGAATTTTAAAATGTACTCCTTAAATGTAATCCAGACACCCTTTATTTGTGGGGAAATATAACATAATTAAATATTTATTAGGTTTAAGGCATTGAAGGAAAATATCTAACTAGTTTGAGACCAGAGGCCCTATTCTCTAACTTGAGCTTGCTTAAAAACAATCAACATGATCGTCTCTATCATATAGATATCTATAACGATGGTAACTAATACAACTGGGTTCGCAATTAAAAAAATTTTCTTTAATAATTATGCAGTAAGCACTGATCTAGCATACTGAAACACATCTTCTATATTTGCAGTTTCAAATTAATATTTAATTCTTAATTCCAGCTAAGGGAAATAGGCGATAAGCCTACCATGTTTACTTTTGTTCCTAACCTAACTTCGTATATCACGGCCTAATTAAGCAGATCATACTTCGACCCAGAAATATTGTATCACTTAAGCTTATTTTTTTAAACAAATACAATCGTAAACATGTTCACACACATGCCTTATTATTTTTTATACTTACATTTCTGTAAATAAGTTTCCTGCTAACAAACCCGACTGCTCTGTTCTAATTGGTCACCGCTTCTTAAGGTATACACAATATATAAAATAAAACTCTTCTTTTAACGCTCAAGGAAATCCCAACCACTTACACGGCCTGCTAATTACCATTTGATATTAACACATAAGATAACGCACTTTCATTTCTCCTGCACAACTCTTAACACATAATTTAACGCTCAACTATTCTATTGTAAACTCAGCTTTAGCGACTAAATTGCTTCCCGTAAGTTTGGTCAAATAAAGTTGGACAGTTATGACATCATAGAAACGTCATAAATGCCGCCATATTTGTCTGGATGGCTTCAGTTAACAACAAACATTTTAAGATATGACTGGTTCTAAAATTTCTTTGATGTTTGACGGTTTCAGCCAATTAGAATCGTGCATGACAAAAATGGACGTCAAGAAAATTTATAATAACGAACAATTGCTGGAAACGAAGTAGGTAATGGAAATAATTAATTTACGTAGAAGCTGTCTGGGCAAGAATGGTAATTTAAGTGAAATTCCACATAATATTACGAACTCTGAGGCATTCCATTTTCAAAAAAAGTGTCTTGAGCCATTTGTTTTGGCAATCTGTCAACCCCCTCCCCCTCCTTCAATTAATTAAAGTGATGACATCCGGGGCAGCCTGCACTCCCCGCATCGTCCTTCATTCGCCAATGATTTAGAAATCCAACTTATTATTCTTACATGATTAGTTTCACATCTGTAACCATTATCAAAATTCTTTAAGTACTCCTCTATTACATGCCCACCTTTGATTTTTTGCGTGGTCATAAATTTAAATTACGAATTGCAGGAAAAATTGGAATCGACACTACCCCCTTAAGTAGCCCCCCTATTTTGGAGGTGTTTTGCGCGTTTTGGGTAGAGAAACGCCGGGAGCGATAAGTGCTACACGGATATGCGCATCAAGTGCCCGATCGCCACTAAGCTTAGGGATCTGAACTGATGTGCTGCGGTTACTCATAAGACTTTAAGCGGTGAACCTAGTAGTTAGAAATAGTCGGTTTTGCGGCAGGCGCTGGGGGCTGCGGAGTCATGGCGACCATCTTGGATGACATCATGAGGCAACCTCCTGCTATGTCATTCCTTGTAAACGTCGGATATCTTAGTTCTCCCTCCAGTTCTGTAATTCCCAGCCAATGGTAACCATCTTGGATATCCCCAATTCATGTTCTTGCATTCCGAGCGAGAGGTTTTCTCATATTCCTATCAAAAGCCTTAATTTTCTCATTCCTTCCTACCGGAAGTTCCCACTTCACACTATTGCATTCCGTAAGGAATGGGTTTTCTCCATGCTCTCTCTCTCAGGTCCCCACCATGATGCCAGGGTTTTCTCCGTGCTATCCTTCCCGGCTCCCCACCAGAATTTCTCATTCATTCCTACCGGATATCCCTACTTCATGCTCTTACATTCCGAGTGAGGCTTTCTCAGAGTCCTCCCTATCTCCTTTATTTTCTCATGCTCTCACTCATAACATGGGCATTACCCCCGACAGTGAAAAGGGCCGCAGGCGACTGTAATTTCCGAACCATTTAAAATACAGCCACCAAATACATAACATACATATAACTCCCTATGACAAAAAGTACCACGGGATCAAGTATGCCTTAAGCCCTCTTATAAGCATAGTTGGATTTTATTTCCAAACCGTTTTAAGATGTAGCCACGAAATTCGTAACATACATATCTCCCACAACGAAAAGGACCGCAGAGTCAAATAGGCCCTAAACCCACTTATAAGCATAGTTGGCTGTAATTTCCGAACCGTTTTNGTAGCCACGAAATTCGTAACATACATATCTCCCACGACGAAAAGGACCGCAGAGTCAAATAGGCCCTAAACCCACTTATAAGCATAGTTGGCTGTAATTTCCGAAACGTTTTAAGATATAGTCAGCAAATTCACAACATTGTCATCGCCCCCGACTACGAACAGGGCCACAGGGTCAAGCACGCCCTAAGTCCACTTATAAGCATAGTTGCCCACCACTTCCCATCCACAGAAGCTATAGGCATCAAATTCATATCATAAACATCTCCTCTGATGAAAAACATGGTGGTGGGGTCAAGTAAACTTTAAGGCATCTTATAAGCATAGTCGACCGACATTACCCATTCACCGAATCTATAGTCGTCAAATTCATAACATAAACATAACCACCAACAATGAACAGGATGGCAGTGTCAAGTGCTCCCTAAGCCCATGTATAAGCATAGTTCACTACTATTTCTCACCCACCAGGACTATAGTCACCAAATTAATAACATAGGCATTACTTCCAACGACGAAAAAGACTGCAGGGTCAAGTACACCTCTGACCTTCGTATAAGCAAAGTTGGCTGCAATTTCCCACCCACAGAAGCTACAGTCACCAAATTCATATCATAGGCATCACATCCGATGACAAACAGGGTGGTAGGGACAAGTACACCTTAAGTCCTCTTATAAGCATAGTTGCCCAACGTTTCCCACCCACCAAAGAAGTTAGGACCACCAAATTCATATCACATTCGTCACTTCCGACTGCAATCAAGGAGATAGGGGCAAGTATACCTTAAGCCCTGTTACAAGCATAGTAGGTCAGTATTTCCAAACATTTGAAGTTCGGGAACAAGTAACAACCGTCCACGGATGTAAAGAAAATAAAGGTATACATACAGGCGCGTCGCAAAGTTACTGTTGCATGTAGGAGTGTAGTGTCTGAAATAGCACACACATACGCATCGGCCTGCATGCACTCGTCTAGCAAATTGGTGCATACTGATTTCTTACTACCCCAATTACAACATAGCTTCGTATTCGACCGGTTGGATGGTGATATAAATTATTGCAACAATAGAAAATGGACCGGTTGTTAAACAGAACTGCTTGGCATCGGTAATGCATGAAGGCAGCACTGCAAAATCGACTATGATGTGTACGACTAACACCACCAGTCCAACACAAGAGCCAGCGGTCCGAGTCATCGTTAGCCTGGGTAACCCTTAACAACCACACATATACTGAAAAATAAACCGGTATACAATTGCACTGACAACAAGACATACACAGTCGCAGGTTACACTAAAGCATGTACGTGTTAATATAAATAAACACAGTCAGCATAACACAAGGGTTGGGGAAACCAAGTGTGAAAGATATGAAAAATCAGTCATGTGACAAACAATAAAGGACTGGCATATATGAAAGTACATAACAAGCAAGATGCCATAACAAGACACAATATATAAAAAATACCCGATATCAGTGATACACTGATNTGGAGCCACATTCCATAATATTGATATCAGTGTTGCTATCACGCCAATAAGCTTAGTAAAAGCTAGAACGCACGCCGACGTGAGAAAGAATGAATGATCACAAGGGCCAACCGCAAAAATTACTACAATGCATCAAGTGCTATACACATTACGCGACTTGTAAAAACTGTGTTCCTTTGCTTGCCACGAAACAACATATATTTTAAACCATTAGTAGTACAAGAGATGTCACTGCTACGCGCTGATGCAAACAGATATAAAAAATAATTATACAAGCAAATAGTTATTTGACAACCTATGTATATTGCGCGAGCATCGAGCACTGTACATTATATTAGATAAAATAATTTCCATTGTGAAGTGCGGGAACGATAAGGTCAACACTGCTACACACTGATGCAACAGATATACTAACATTANACAAGGTCAACACAGCTACACACTGATGCAACAGATATACTAACATTATGTAAAGGAAAAATAGTTATAAGAACTTACTTAGCAACCAGCGCAATTACATATTGTACAAGCGTCGGGTGCTGTACGCTGTGTGTCGAGCGATGCTAGACAAGACCAGACCGTCCTGGTCAGTACAACAGTATAGCAAACGACTTCCTTACGAACCGACTAACCATCGCATTAAGAGTACAACCAACACTTACAACACTAGCAGCGGAACACATCCGACGTCGCATTATCAACTAACATCGTGAAAATCTGTAAGGCAGCCCAGGAGCGCGGACACCGTGCAGTTCTCAACAAGTCGAATGGATGGCACAGAACACTAGCCGAAAGAAAGACACGACACGTCAGGCTACGTAGTGGCAGACCAGTCGAGTCACACATGCATATCCCTTTAAGAGAGGAATTCAGTTATACAGTACAAGGTAACAATTTATTTCATTTTAATACATCAAGCTGTAAATATTAGCACGTATCTTTAAAATATCGCTTAGAATAAATTGGTGTTGGTAAAGGCTATCGCTTCTGTCTACCCTACTTNAAGACACGTCAGGCTACGTAGTGGCAGACCAGTCGAGTCACACATGCATATCCCTTTAAGAGAGGAATTCAGTTATACAGTACAAGGTAACAATTTATTTCATTTTAATACATCAAGCTGTAAACATTAGCACGTATCTTTAAAATATCGCTTAGAATAAATTGGTGTTGGTAAAGGCTATCGCTTCTGTCTACCCTACTNTATTAGCACGTATCTTTAAAATATCGCTTAGAATAAATTGGTGTTGGTAAAGGCTATCGCTTCTGTCTACCCTACTTACTTTTAAGTCTATAAAAGCAATTTGTACCACCACCACCACGTATCGCTCAGAACTTCTTTCTCTTGTCGAGAGGACATAGTGAAAATTATGGGATGCTGTTCTAGTGGTCAGGAAATTTTATCGACTGTCGTGGCATATGAAAGGATTAGATCACTTGCAGCACTCGACAAAGATACCGAACTTGCATACCTGCCTAAAGAATTCCTTCTCGTATATGCACGACACAAAATAAAATCNCACTCGACAAAGATACCGAACTTGCATACCTGCCTAAAGAATTCCTTCTCGTATATGCACGACACAAAATAAAATCCGTCTACAAACACCTACCTGTCTATCTGCAACAGGACAAAGAGATTCTTGACTGTCTCTCACGCCTAGAATGTTTTCAAGGTAGTGATACCGTTATAGACACACCGGGAACAAGTAGCAGCAGCAAAAGAAAAACAACGCCCCTCCAACACTGAAAGATGAACGAGTGTAAAGAAGTTGAGAGGTCGAATTGAGAACTTCGTAGACTACACAGCGATCGACCTTACAGGTAACATATTTCAGTCCAGTAACCATGCTGACGTTTGCACCACACAGCCAGCAGTCATCTACTGAGGCAGCCCGAGAGGGCAACGCAAACTAGCATGCAGTGTGAACAGTATACAAGCAAGTATTACGTAAAAACGGATGTAATTTTGTTGGCGAGCGTGGTGGTGGAAAGCAGATCGTTACGACTACATTCATCTACTACGATAGTGTATTCTGCTGCTATGTGAAGACGGAATCAATGGTTGAAGACTTGCCATCTGTAACACCGTCGGCATAGTTAACAGCAAGGGTCCCTGAAGAGTCGCTACAAGCATTACGGTATTAATGTTACTACTGCGATCGTGTACTCTGCTACAACAGCAAGGGTCCCTGAAGAGTAGCTGCAACCATTGCGGTATCAATGCTACTATTGTGGAAATACTTTTAGTAAAAGTTGTAATGCGCACCAACATGAAAGTGGCCATTGCATTGTAATGACGCAGTAGGCTTAATTTTTCGGGACACGGGTGTAAAACTCTTTCATGTGTATTTAGCTTTGGAAAGCTTCGTAATATTTTGTCAGGTTTCAAGTTAAAGCCGCGGTGGTTCGTTTCCCGTGTTTGTTTGTCGAGCAGACGTGTGCTTTTGAAGGTTATCGAATGGACATCTGCTGTTTACGTTGTAACAGGAGTCCGTTTACCGTCTAGTTTCGAAAGTTGTTGTTTTGGTTATGCGGCCGTTGCGGGTACAATAACATGTTGTGAGCGCGGGACACAGCGTAGTTTTGGATGACGCTACTGGCAGATGCCGGAGGCCATGCGCTTATCTTAGGAGAAGGGGGAGATAGGCCTGCCTAATATATACTGGTGGTGCCTATCGCCTAGAGAGAAAGTCACCAACCGTCGAAGAAGACGCGTCGGGCGTGAGAAGACGCACCAGCCCGAAAGGGCGGGGGTCGTTAGGGTGCCAGGAGGGAACGAACATCCCTCCTGCCTTCGTAACTTAGTCTTGCGAGGCAAGTTTGAGACATTAATAAACTGTAAACTACTGTGGCGCTGTTTTCTGCACTGGTATAACTAATTGTGAAAGTTCGTACTCTGCAAACTGGAAAGTCGTCTGTGCACTGTGAAACTTCAATGATAAATAAAGTATAAAGCAAGCTAATCTGAAACTTCTTCTTTTTAATTAATCGGCGTCACCTGGTACTGAGTCTCGTATTCTACCTATGAGCAAGCCGTGGCAACATAAACATTTGGCAGTGTAATAAGTCGGCAACGTTACAACATGGCGATAATATAATAAACATGGCCAGGTAACAAGGCCGGAATANCGGCAGTGTAATAAGTCGGCAACGTTACAACATGGCGATAATATAATAAACATGGCCAGGTAACAAGGCCGGAATATTACAGCATGTTCAGCTCAGCATACAAGATGCTCCACTGTGATAACTGCAATAAACCATGCCGACTAAACTAACCAACGATGACTAACCATCCATCAATACTGACCCAAACATTCANGATAACTGCAATAAACCATGCCGACTAAACTAACCAACGATGACTAACCATCCATCAATACTGACCCAAACATTCACCATCCATCAATACTGACCCAAACATTCAGACCTGACCATACCATCCAACCAACAAGACTGGTAGACCATACCAAACATCAAGACCTACCAACGAGATTGAATTAGTATTGATTGCACTAGTTGACCTACTTGCTTCCATTCACATTTGTATATCTGTCTGGCCACCATAAAGATGACACACTTGCTGCGAAGTAAATCTGCTCATGTCCAAGATGCAGCACATATGATTGTAAAACGGATTACTCCCTTTGTTCAAAACACAACTCGTGTGTCCTGTGCAATTGTAGCCTCAGATTCCATCGCCCCTTTTCCACGAACCCATAAAAGTATTATACTCTCTCAAATTTTTAATTGTGAATCTGAGAGCATTTGAACTGTATTGCGCATCTATCTCTCGGGTGGAATAAGTTGCCACAGCTACTTAAACTCTCTGTAATTTGCTCTCCTAAGAGCATGGCAGTCCTTTGTACTGGTACCAAGAGATGACATTACAGAATCACTATGTTGTCCCCTTCATTAGAGAACAGTGATTCCCAGCACCTCCTGGTAGCCACTTTCACTTAACTCCGTACGAGGGTAGAAAAACAAGCGGCCACAGTAATCGCTGAAGGTGGGCGATACCAAAAACTCCCTGGGAAAAACACGGTAGTTGTGCTACTGCTGCCTCAGAGTTTGCAGTCGCACAGATGTGATCACACAATGTACTTATTACTTGCCAAGTAATTTGTTTGAGAAATTCATTAGCAACTGAAACTGAAGCGATGAAAGACAGTCATGAGTTTACTTTTAACATGAGGTAGATCAAAATAATAAAATAAAAACAGTGTAACTTTTTTATTTATCAATTTTATTAATTACATGCTTAAAACTTATTGGAATACTATTTTACTTCTTTCTCAACTGGGATTTTCAAGCCTAAAATTAACTACAAATATACATTTGTCACAAAAATATACGCAGCATGTTTACTTACAAACTGTACTGAATTAATGTCACATTTTATGCAATATATAACAATAAAATTTTTTGAGCTGCAAATAAAATTTGGTATTTCTATTTTACCAAAAATAACCTACTGTATAAATTTGGAAGCTATTTTTTATTTTCACAAAATCAGAGTGTACAGTAAATACTTATATAAAATACTCAACCAGTAATGTTACACATATCTACCAAAAACACAAAACAGAACAAATTAACACCCAGGTTAATCTGCAACTATTTAGATTATGACTAAGTACAGCTTTGCAATGCCATTCCACCACTTTTCATTGTTTATATTAATTAACACAGCCATATCTCACAAACAAAATATTGTGATAGAGAAAGTAATTTATAAAAAAAAAATCAGTATATACATGTATGGTCACCAGGCCAGGCAAACACACAGAAACATCACCAACTGAACAAGTGACTGAACATAAGAACAAATTATATAGCTTGTCTCCTNGCCAGGCAAACACACAGAAACATCACCAACTGAACAAGTGACTGAACATAAGAACAAATTATATAGCTTGTCTCCTTCTGGTTATGACAGTGATGTCCTTCGGTGGTGGAATGTTGTTCTGTGCCCACACTATTTACAGATATAGTCAACAGTATTCTCTGCCATGCATAATGCATTTTTCCAATTTGAACTTCACAAATAGTACGTAAAAATAAACCTCTACACTTCTCTTCCTACCTCCCGTCCCCCTTCCCCCTTCCCCAAGAAAAAGGAAGGTGGCAGAGATGATGTCACGTCCAAGTAAACATAGAATTAGGGTTGTGCAAATATTTTGTATTTCCCGGAAGTCTTAACGAAACAAATGAATATTNGCCAGGCAAACACACAGAAACATCACCAACTGAACAAGTGACTGAACATAAGAACAAATTATATAGCTTGTCTCCTCCTGGTTATGACAGTGATGTCCTTCGGTGGTGGAATGTTGTTCTGTGCCCACACTATTTACAGATATAGTCAACAGTATTCTCTGCCATGCATAATGCATGTTTCCAATTTGAACTTCACAAACAGTACGTAAAAATAAACCTCTACACTTCTCTTCCTACCTCCTGTCCCCCTTCCCCCTTCCCCAAGAAAAAGGAAGGTGGCAGAGATGATGTCACATCCAAGTAAACATAGAATTAGGGTTGTGCAAATATTTTGTATTTCCCGGAAGTCTTAACGAAACAAATGAATATTNATCCAAGTAAACATAGAATTAGGGTTGTGCAAATATTTTGTATTTCCCGGAAGTCTTAACGAAACAAATGAATATTTGTTAAACAATATTTTTTTTAAGCATTTATCAAATGTTTGTTTTGTTGATTAACAATGAAACATTTTTTTTAAAGGTTTAAAATTAATTACGCACAAAAATTGTACTACAGCTAAAGAAAGTCAAATAAAAACCTGTGTCAGAAATTTTGTAACGTGAGTGGACTCCTAACGCATGCAACTGTGTCATGTTGAATGACAGAGCAGTTGTACTATTCGAAAACTGAAAGTACCATAAAGGTTTCAGTTTGTTTTTCTCATCGCAAACCTCCGCCCGCCCGCACATACACTCTCTCTCTCTCTCTTTTTTTAGACCTTTAAGATTTTAATTTTATCTTTTCTTAAGGCTGAGATCTCATTTCATTTTTGAATTACGTTACAGTTCCACAAAACTCAGAAACATATTATTTTAATTTTCATGTTGTTAAACAAAGATTCGCATATGCAAAACCTGAAATACATAACACAATTCACATGAAGAAGAAAGAGAAAGAAAGATAAAAATATATATACACCAGTTGCACTTTAAATTTATAATGGAGAAACAATGTATTTATACCACAGTAATTTGTGCATTTGGAAGTTAAGTCTAGTGCTGGGCTGATTCAGCCAATATCCAGTACAGATACAATGGACTCCATAAAACTGAAAGGAAAAGTGGGTGCAATTAATTTTTTAACACAGAGCGAGGTGGCGCAATGGTAACTCACTGTACTCGCATTCGGGAGGACACAGGTTGGATTTCCAGTTCGGCCACCCTGATTTCAGTTCCATGGTTTCCCGAAATCACTGACGAATGCTGGGATGGGTCATTAATGAAGACCATGGCTGATTCCTTCCCATTTCTTCCCCACTCCTTCCCTGCACAACTTGCACAGTCTCTATGACGGTGATGTTAAGACCAATTACCTACCTATCTATTTCTTGTAACGTGTGTTGTTATTTCGTTAGATCATTTGTGCGAAGGGGTTAACATATGCATTTCTGATATAACTTGGTTAAGACTTTCTGTTCTATACTTAATGCCAATGAAGTTCTAAATTTCTCGAAAACAAGTACATAGTTCTATTTTATGGTTTTTTTAAAATTATTTTATAATAGACCAACCTTTGAAACTCATGACAAACCTGTCCTCTTTACTATTGGTTGATAACTCATATTCTAACCTTGTACAACACAATCAAATACACGCAGATCATTCTCCAAAGCAGAATTTCTAGCATGGGAGTTTATTATTGTGAAATTAGTTCACAAAAATAGTAATAAACGTGGGCTTACACATGCCTTTTTAATAGTTTTCATGTTTACATTACTACAGAAAATAGTTTCCCACCGACACCAACTACTCTGCTCTGACAGGCCACTATCACAAAACTTCTACTTAAGATATAAGTTCGACTGGAAACCAACACACAAGCTAACACATTTTCATTTCTTCTACACACATTATAAGTATAACTCATAAGTTAACATTTCATTATAAAAAGTATCCAGATTGCACGAGTACTCGCAGGGCAATACTTGGCGTTAGACACACAAACAAAAATCGAACAAACACATTTGCCATGCGGATGTGTTCGTCTGACTTTAGTTCTCGTGCATTCTGACTTACTTTTTATAATGTAATCGGTAGCCTAGTGGCCTGTTCCTACCGTATCTCGTAAGTTAACATGTAGTTTTCCAATTGTACACCCAGCTTACAAAGTGGAGTGCGGCAGATTGCCATTCCCACACCAAAACACAAGGCATTTGCAAATATTGTTACATAATGCCTTATTTTCATTGCTGGTGATAACAGTAAAGAAATTCCACACATCACTTTTCTGATTCATGCCAAATTATTTTCCACATAAAATTAANACTTTTCTGATTCATGCCAAATTATTTTCCACATAAAATTAAATTATGTATATCTTTCCCATACACGTGGATTATTTAAAAATTCTACTCGACCTAACTATTACAGTACAACATGAACTTAGTGTAGTTACAGAAACAGTGAGAAAACTGGACGGCCAACGGATAATAGCACCTGTATTCATTCGAATTTAAACTAAGTCGAGGTTAAATTTTCAATGATTTTCGTATCATAATTATGGCTAGATTGCAATCACCTCATGCCAAAGTTTTCTAGTATCAATTGTACCACTTTTGACTCTATCGACTGTATACTTCATTCTCACAATGCTGTTGCAAATGTCAAATTGATTCTGCGTTTTTTTGCCTGTAATGAGTGCTTTGTAGGTTGTACGTTAAGCTTCTTTAAATATTGGTCAGCCAAAACAACACGAAGAATCAAAATTCTTGTCTTCTGAACCAAACCTAAATAAGAACAGCCTTTACGATTCACCCATCAAAAATAGTAATGTATAAACAAACCCAGAAAATACAGTATTTACTCACTTCTAAGGTGCACTCTTTTCATGACCTTTTGAGATCTGAAAATGGGCTGCATCTTACAATCAATGGCATCTTACATTCCCTTGAATGTTCAACAAATGTCCGTACATAAAAAATTAAGTGGTTTTACCCTTAATCCTACGAGGCTTTGAATACATGTATTTTTACACTGTTAATATGAAACTCACCAGCAGAAACAACATACAGTCAACTCCTGATTCTCCGNTACGTTATGTAAACAAATAATATAGTCATACAAGAACCAATTTTTTGACAGTTGGTGTGTGGCAACATCATAAATGATATTAACATCACATAAAAAAAATTCTGATCAGCTGATCTGTGAGCAATTGTAATAAATTTTCACATTGGCTATTTTGACAGCCTACATTAGCACAACAGACATCTGAGAAATATGCGGGCAGGAGATCGTAGATAAAATGTCTATGTATTTTATATCGTTACGATACAGCTATTATTAGTGTAAAAAAATTAAACTTTTTTGTGCATCATAGGCCGTAGCTAGTGTTTGCTGCTAACGTCACTATAAGCATGCTTCATATTAATTGAAGAGGCCGGACATCTATCGCAAAGTATTTTTCAAATATTTCTTCATTAATTTGACGTAATATATTTCAAACCGAAGTTGTTTTAAGCCCACACAAGATGAAAAATTCACTTTTAAAAGGACGTGCTAGATACACTTATATGACACAGCAGCGAAATAGGCAACCGTGCTGCCATCTGTCGGCTAGTGCACGCAGTTTGCTTCAGAAACCACGCCCCCATGAAATGACACGTTTTGAATGTGTTAAATGCAAATATGCAAACGAATTCTCAAGAGTTTTAAATTTTCCGCGAGCTCTACAAATATCATAACGTAATATATTTCCGAGTGAAGCAATTCTGCTTGCTAATAAAATATGGGACAGATTGTATTTGTACTAGAGCTTTGGGAATGGAAGGTAAAAGCACCGATGGACCTGATGTAGAGACCTGACTGACATTGAATATATAGTTGGCAGGAAAAATTTAGGCAGATACATTACACATGAGAGGCCACTGAAGAAGAAATAAATACTGTATTTACCCATGTATGGCCGGCACATTTTTTCCAAAAATTAGACTCTCATAAACAAGGGTAGGGTGGTATCATGGTCAGATGCCACTTGAGGCATTTTTGCATGCAGGCAGCACGTGAGTCGGTTTTGCAAGGTGGTATATGCCGGCGCGCGCTTGCCGGCAACTGCTTGCTCACACAATACCTATATACGCGATTCGTTTATTATGCTCCTGAATATGCAAACATACAGCACTTGAGCATTCTCTGCGTAATAATTTTTCAATGAAAGTCAACTAAAGAAAACTGGGTGTGCAAAAAACTTTCTTTATGTGGCTACCGGTAATCGTTACGGTTGGCAACGTTGCTGTAGATCGTAGCAACACCAACCACGTGATACGGCGNTTATGTGGCTACCGGTAATCGTTACGGTTGGCAACGTTGCTGTAGATCGTAGCAACACCAACCACGTGATACGGCGATGCTGCAACGTGACAGAAATAAATAAAAAAATATTTTAGTGTTGGAAATTAAGTACAGTGGCAGATGTTAGTACCGTATATTAGGTAGCCGTTGAATAAAAGCTGAAAACTAAGACAGGTTCAAACAAGCCGATTTAGTTTACCAAATGGCATTGCGATACATTTTAGTTTGTTAAAGTGCGATATTATCCAAGTTGAAACTACTAAAATTGTAAACAAAACCACGGCCTCGAATGAGGTCAAAATCCTTACATGTGAGAAAGCAGAAGGGACGTACCAACAGCCGGCCAAGGTCACTGCATTACCCTCCCACTTGTCAGTTACCTATGTTCATGCCTTTGCCAGTTTGGCTTTTAGAAACAATGTTGTGGCCGAATATTTTACGTTGATGAAGATAAATTTGGGGCACAGTTGTATAACAAATATAGTACTTTGGATGGGTCTTACTCTGGGGCAGGTCGTACGTGGGTAAATACTGTATTATATACTTGTATACATTGTTTTAAAGGCTCTGCATTGTGAATAACTCCTATCATGCTGGCGTGGGACAACATTAGGCCGAGATATGCTCACACAAAAGTTTGGTCATCACTACGAGCACTGCGCTCTCATATAACCTGATCACACAATCAATATATGTTCAGTGTATCTTCTAATGTAGGTTAAAAAGATAATATTTCTAGTCTTTTAAATGTGATGTGAAAGTGGGTTTTCTAGGATTCACCATAAATCACTAATGTGTCGGTAAGCAACGGTACACATTCAAAATGGTAAACCATGTAAAGTGTTTCTCACACAAAAGTTTTTACAAAACCAGTTCTGAACTTTAAGCAGGTTTAAGATTACTCATCTATGCTCACATTATCTTCGGTAATAACACACCTACTTTTTCAAGACAGCATCCAGAGAAATTTGCTGTGTAAAGGATTGCAAATTGGTCCAGTGACCATTTTTTTATGTACAAACAGTCACAAGTATCCTACAAATGCAAAAATAGTACAATATGGGTGGAAAATAAATTTACAGGAGGTTTGGTGGCAACTACAAGAAAATAACCACATACATACTGTTTCTTGTTGGCTACAGAAAAAAAAAAAAGGACAAAAAACTGTGGTCAATTTTTTTTAAAAATATCTTATTGATCTGTATTAAAAAATAACTAGTAAAAATACTTTTCAGTATGACATGGTAACAATAATAATACAATTTGTTGTGTTCAGAAAAACTGTACCTACAGGCCAACATGCTAAGATTAAAAAAACTGCCATTGCTTTTGAATATTTATTCACATTTCTATAGCAGCTAACATTATAGGAACATATAAATGAAACAGGAAAAAAGGTAACAATGTCAGTACAATAAAATATTTTCACCTCCAACATGAAAAAATTTTTTTTTTAACTAACAAGCCTATACACAGAAGGTGCACTCTGGGATAAAACTGGCAGGTATTGATGGCAAGAAAGCAACAAATGGCATAACATTTCAAGTTACATAATTTAGACAAATAGTTTTTATTTATTTATTTTTTTGAAACATCAGTTAAAAAAAAAAAAGTTTAATATATTAAATATTTTTTGGTTTAGCACATGCTTACCATAATACTGTCATAATTTCAACCAGCACTCGGCAAAAGAATGAGTTGCCAATTAAGTTAAAACCAAATCTAAAAAGTTTCTGATACAACAATGTCAGAGTAATATTAACTCATGTCAACAATATCAATCAAAACATCCATTAATGACAATAATTATTACAAAAATTTATGGATTACTTTGGCTACGTAACATATATATTACATGGCCAGAGTAATCCATAAATTTTATATGTATATCTCCTAACAGAGTTTAATTATGCACAAAATTAACAACCTTCAAATTTTAAACATTATGATAAGATACTGTCTTGGGCAGAATACATACACTTTAAGTAGATGTATGCTTGCGTAAATAAAAATGTTCATTTTCATAAATTTTTTTCCCCTCAATAGCATCTTATTTTACTGTTTACCCGTACACTTTAACGTAGGCACACAAGCTAGAATCATATTCTACTTAACCTTGTAACAATTTCATAACAGAAAAATACCTTTAATGCTAATGTAAAGAACAATGTTATCAGTACCGTAGGTCTACCTGCAACACTCCTATAGATATTTATTTTTTATTAATGGTGCCCCACAATAAAGTATAATGGTGAACAGTAAAACAATTTGATATGTTATGGGTATTTGCAAAAACACAACTTCGTCTTACCGACAATTTCCACAGTTAGTTTTTGACAACATGCACACACACAAGAAACAAAGACTAATAACTACACCACATCTCAATGGAATAAAATATGTATAAAAAGCTGCAAATACCTTAGAAAACATGTTGCTTTTACTTGTGATGGTATAAATAATGTTCTCAACTACCCCTAATAAATTTAAGAATACATACAGTACTTCAATATCTAGCTATTATATAATTAAATCTAAAAAGTTTCCATAATGCTATTTAAACATTCTCCTTAAACATTTGTAGACTAAAAGAGTTTCTTTATTAAATTAAAAAATTTTGTTAGTTAAAATAAGTTAAATTTGCGACATGAGACGAGAAACCATGAAAAGGATAT
>NQII01001090.1:263000-277693 GCA_002778355.1 Clitarchus hookeri | reverse complement strand
CTCCCCCCCTGCACACACGTGCATGAATTGCAAAATTTTTCTACAAAAAATACATTTTTTTTATTAGAAGAAAACTATTGAGTCAGCCATATATAACAGAGCACAAATCATTCACAATATAACAATATATTTTAGAAGCATATATCATGCTCAGAAAACAAATACAGTATCGTATTGATACAAAGAAATAATCAAGAATATATATGGAAGACTAAGATTTAAGGCATCCAAATTATAACCTTGATATATAATAAATAAATCTATATATAATTGTAGGAAAAAAATTATTAGCATTGCTTATCACAAATTCACACACGGAATGGAACACACAGTATCACATCTGTAAACATCACAGATATTTAATTAAACCACCATTTGTGATAACGCACTGCAGCCAGGAATAAAACATAAGTATTTTTTTTTTTTTTTACAAATAACCTGAGCATACTTTGATGTTCGACATCCAGCACACAATATACAAAATATAAGTTAACACTTCTAGGCATATGTACAGATTCACATGTGGTCACTGAGAACTATTTTGTGCTCAACCATCCATCATCATGCTTTGCGTTAGACATGGTAGGATTATTGAATGACATAGTATATTTCATTTAAGAATTCCATTTTTTGTCGGCCAGTGCGTGGCAACATGTCGTAAATGAAATTAACGACATCCCATACACAAAATTCTGTATCGGATGATGTGTGAACGATTGAAAGAGAATTTCATGCTAGCTATTATGACAGCTTTGTCTTCACACAACAGACGTAGGAGAAATATGCAGGCAAAAAGAAGTTCTTGGACAAAATGTTAATGTACTTTATTTTACAAAACAGCTGTTAGTGTAACAAATTAAACTTCGTTTTAGAATAATGTGTAAATGTTTCAAACTAAATGGAACTTAAACCGTGTGTGACAGTATTGTTTTGTTTGTAGTTAGTGCTAATGTTGCCATGTGAATGCTTCATATTAATTAAAGAGAAGGCAAATCTGACAAGAGTATTTTTAAAATATTTCTACATAAATTTGACGTAATATATTTGAAACCCGAGTTGTTTTAAGCCTGTATGGGATGAAAAATCTGCTATTTAAAAGACACTAAAAATAACTTTTCTGATACAACAGAGTAGGTGACTATGCTTTGTTGGCCAGCACACGCGGCTCGCTTCGGAAGCCATACCTCCATGAAATGAATAGTTTCCCATGTGTAAAATACAAATATACAAACAAATTCCCAGAGTTTTACATTTTCAGCAAGCTGTATATATTTTTTAACATAACATTTCCACGTGCAGCGATTTTGCTTACTGACAATTTTGATTCGGCCTGTGATCACAAAGCCTTCCTGAGACCGGCTCGCCATTTTGTTTTTTATATACCCCTCCCAATCGAGCAACAAAGCGAAAAGAAATGATGTTTATTTATTTAAACTGCTCGGCATTTTGCAACGGAATCATTTTTGCAGCAAATAATATTTATGTTAATGTGATATATTGTCATCCAGGTGCACTCAGTACTGCGATTAATTTATAAATACCTTAGTTCCATGTACAAACTGTAAACTACCAGATCTCTCCTTTTTGATGAGAAGATGCCACTTTTTAACAGTGAAATACTTCATTATTATGAATGAAAATGTGCTGTCTGGCAATTTCCCCAAATTCTTAATACTTCCAATTTTCACAATTGTGCTGTAGTGTCCAAATTGTTACTGCATAAGAACATCTAATTAAAGACATTAAACCAAATTCGCCATATATAACAAACAATGCTCCACAGTTTTATGTTGTGCTTTTAAGTACACACCTAGCCACATAACTTAGTTGTATGTACATCAAACAAATAACAAATTGAATGTGAGTGTTACAAACCCAAGTTCAGTCTTTTGATTAGAATAAAATTTAAATTGTTTGTGATACTGCATTTCAATGCGGATAATGTGGCAAATATATTGTGACCATATGAATGGAATTGACAAAAATGTCTTTAGTAATACGATCAGACCAAGACTATAATTTAGCTCATCTTTCACGAGACAGTATTATGATGTATTAGCATTTCTGTTAGCTGGGCAAGGAAGCTGCAATTTTTCAAACAACATTTTCAAGTGAATAAACTATGGATCTTAATCAACTTATGCCTGTTGCAAAGATTAAAAAATTCTACACCAAGATCAATGATTTTCTCATTATCTATGCCTGAGCAGCTTGGCGACATGTTTTGATGTAGATAGGATGGGCTTAATGTCTAGTCGGCATCCGTCATTACAGATGAAACGTGTTTTGACAGCCAGGTGGAAACCACATGGAGGCAGAAGGATACGTAGTCTGTTTGTTTACTAGTTACTACTTCTACACAATCTGTCAAAAATATGGAATTCTTATATGAAAAAAGACTATAATGAGGCTACTTACGTAAATTACCTTGTGATGAAACATCATAACGGTGCACACTATATTTTACGTATCCCTGTCACTTGGGTTCTGAAAGCTTATCACACTGAACTCACTCGTATATGTACTACTACTTGTAAAATGGCAAACGTGCAGAAACATTGCGAGCTAGCTAAGCAGTGGCGTAACAAATTTCTAGTCTGTTGCTGAAAAATGTTGTGTGTGTATTTGTTTCCAGTGTGTGTGTCACATAATGATGCACTATCTTTAAGACCAGACCAGTTGCGACCAAACTTTTGCAAACAATACATTTTGACATTAAAGTGGAGAAACAATAAAATCACAGAGTAAAGCAAAATCTCTTCAAGAAACATGAAAAGACAAGCCAAACACACTTTCAGTTCAGTGAAGTTAGAAGAAATTATAACCAACTAAGAGTACAAAATAATTTTGTAATGCATGTCTTACTCTATCCCTCCTTGCTTAAGAGCGCACAGCTTCCAAAATAAGACAATTACTGACGTGTAATATAGAACTCCAATAAACACATGGACACACAAAGTCTAACGAAATAATACGTAAGAGGACAGAAGCTCAAGTACACACAGTCTAGTACTTGTCAACAGGCGCATGCACGCGCACACACATACACAAAGAAGTAGACATTTTACACGTAATCGTGCAAAAAAATGTGTCTGTCTTGTGTGTGTGCGCCTGTTGACAAGTACTAGACAGTGAGTACTTGAGTTTCTGTCATTTTATATATTAATGGTAGCCTAGCATCCTACTTTATTTATAACCTTTACTCAGAGGTCTAAGGAAAATTATACACAATAAAGACAGTCCTACACCTACCCTTGAAATGCTAATGCTGCCTATCAGACACCTCCAAATGTTTTTGAACTGAACCTTTTACTACACACTCAGAAAAAAGCAATTCCAGACAGGCAGTTGACCATCTCTGGTTTATTTCTTCAGTAATGGAACAGACTGCAGGTACACAACCTTCTGTACACAATTTTGAAGTACTACAGAACCCAAGAAACTATTACACGGAGATCTGTATACATACCAACGTAGAATGAAAACCTGAACGTGTTACATAAACTGACTTGCTAAAAGGTAACATTAGAATTCAAAATAATGATTCATTAGGAAAGGTGATGGGATCTGCATATTTCTATTATTTGCTGCCTCTCAGCTCTACTACTCTCGGTAATCACACAGTTTCTAAACCAAGAAAGAGGCGGAAACTATGCAGTTAACTTAGCACAGTAATACAACTGGCAAACAATAATTAAGCCCCAAAGTGAAAAAGGATAAAAGTTCAGTTTCACGTCACTTTGGTTGAACCTGATTATAGTGGCCTCCAATGTAAAAACTACGTATACACACAAACTGGAACCATACCACTGATTGAGCATACATCACCATCAGCTCCTTGCAACACAAGCAGGCAACTTCTATGGCCGAGGCCACTAAGGTGTTAACCTTGGACAGGCAAGACACTGGGTTCAACTCCTGGAAATTATGAATGTGGGAGGTTTCAAAATGTAAGTTCAGCACATGTAATCTGCCCCTCAATTAGCTTACTGACACAAAAGCATGGGTGATAGTGAGACCAACCAAACAAAACAGCTGCTGGAGTGCAAAACCAACCCTGATGTAGCAGCTCAAACAAACCAACAACCAGGGTTAACACACAAGTATTAAAAATACTGATGACTGACTTGTTGACTCCTGTAAGCGAAATAACGTTATTTATAACTGGTTCAGAAAATATTTAGTACAAAACATCTCAGAATAAGCCACTTTCTTCAATGAGGTTGTATGTAAAAATGGAAGCTCGGAACTTTCAAGTCACTGACCTCGTGCTAAAGCATCATTCACAGACCACAGTTCCTGATGACTTAATGGGAACATGCTTTGATCGAGCATGGGTGGTTTGTACGACAGGTTTCAGAATGCGCACTGAAATTCAACCACAAACACTATTTTGATCGCAACGTCAACTTGGGAATGATGCGGTACGAACAAGAGCAGAAGTGCAGGACCCAAGTGAGCAAACAGAAAGCAAGAATGAATTATATGGACATGTGGAGAAAAGAATGATAAGAGAAGACTACCTGGGAGGATGCTGGAACAGAAGTACGTAGGAATGGGACCCTGAGGGAAACCAATGAGGATACGTAAAGAGCAGATAATAATAATCAAGAATGCGGGAGAGAGAAGAAAAGGGAAGCACACTGGCGGTAGAGGTATAGTGGAGAAACAAAGATACACAGTGGCACATTATCGCTGACCACTGACTGGAAAGCAAAATATATAGATAATGGTTGCGATGATCAACTTAAAGTCCTTCAAAATTACGTCAGAGAAATTCTGTAGGTGAGGAACTACCTGCAATGGTTTGGTGCTACTAATGTAGTAACTCAAAAGTTCTTATAAAATGAATTGTGCACAAAAAATATCACTGTAGCCTGAAGGGTATCAACATTTTATTAGTATCATGAACTGTCAGCACTATGAAAATTCACGACTGGAACCAAACATCTAAGGGACTTCAGAGAGCTTGCCAGTTAAGCTAGGCATGACCAGTGACAAAATGCTGAGTGGCTATCTCCTACCCCACTTCAGGGGTTATAATACCATGACCACTAAAATCTTGTGCATGTACGCACGCAGAGAAATAACTAACACACATTTATTTCTGCAAGTATTCTCGCTGAATAAGTTTAATACTATGCTATGATCTTGCATATAGGTGACAACTGTATAATTCCACATAAGCTGCTGTTGTGTTGTGCACAAAGAAAGGCCTCTCGAGAAGTGTGATTACCTGTAATCTCATTGGCGAGGTTCATAGTAGTCACGTGACAGGAAATTAAGAAGCGTATGGCCGATTAAATGAACTAAAAAAACTGTGGACGGAATACACCAGTTACAATTCTTTTAAGAATGTTGGATAAAATACCACACATATACAAAACAGCAGTTCCAATAACCTTCAGTATAAGCTGCCTGACCAGTAATTTACACACTGTTATATAGTTATTTCTCAATTATATAATACGTACATCCACAAAATTACCATTCTCCTAGTCAAAAAGATACTATAAAAGTAATATTTTTAGAACATTGAGAATATCAATGGCTGCAAAGGTATGTGAAAACTGTGCTGGACAGAAAATAACTGAACTACTGACAACTAAAAACAAAACCACCTCTATGAACTACTTCATGGGAAGACAGAAAACATTACAGGTTTATTAACAATGGATATGAATATGATTTCCAGCTTACTAAGATGGAATAATTTTACACTTGGTCCTTTAAAAGCTGAGTACATATTTAGACTCTTTTAATAAGTTTTCCTTAAGAGGATTTTATTATAAATTTTTCAGAGATATAACTTTATCAAAAGGTTAAGCATAGTAATGAAAATATTAACATATGAAAACTTTTTCCTTTATATGATGTAGAAATTTTTGTGTTCAGTAATATCATAAGGTTCTGCTGTATGGTCAATCCAATTTTGACTCCCAGCATGATCCAACTTGCTTTGGATCACTGCAGTGGATTGGGGGTGGGGGAAACATCTGCTGTATATTGCACTTTGTAACTTACTTTTAACAGGAAAAATGGGAGAATGGCTCAAAACTTCACGTTGATGAATTGATTTGTACCAGTGTATTTTGATAGAACACACACAGTGGAGGAGTACACCAGCATATTCACTAAAATGATAATTTTTAAATGCACTATTGTGTTCTACACTCAAACCTCACTGGTACGGCACCTATCTCACACAGGCACCTCGTTCATACCAACAGACTTTGGGGAAATGTACAAAATTTTAAAAACAAAAAAATTGCAGCAAAAATATATTAAAAACCCATTTGAAAACTGCAACATAAAAAAATAATATGAGTTAAACTGACTTTACCTACGCGCAATGCATAACAGTGAGACGGAGGAGGAGAGGTGGAGGAGAAAGAAAGCGTGGGGGGGGGGAAGGGCAGTAATTCTTGAAAATTTACGGTCACTAGCGTGCAGCATATGAGCAAGTTCGTTGACCTGACAGCTGTTTTGCAGCGCTGCCTCTGCTGGTGCAGTTCTCTTTTCCGTGCTGTACTTGTCTGCTCTGAGATAACACATGCGCAGCGAGGCACATTTCAAGTTTTTGACTGTCTAGCATTGTAATAAGTCTGATTTTCGGCTTTTCTTCACAGACTACGATTTGAATTTCTATTTTGGACACGGGTCAAAATTTGCCCCGTTTTGGTTCATACAGACAACTCCAGTTATACACACAAATTTTGGGGAACCAAGGGTGTCTTTACTATCTGCATGGGTTGATATATTTGTTTAAAATGAAAACCTTTTTCTCCTTTCTCATGAGCCATAATGATGTATCCCACTCTTTTTACGAGCTGAACCATATGTATGTACAGTATATATAATCAAACTTGTTTCACAAACATGTTTTGCAAATACAACAGTCGAAAGAATGTGGAAAAACTTTTTCCTATTGTTACATTAGCCCCTTGTAAATATTAGAGGAAGAGCTAAGAATGTGCTGCATCCCTTTCTCCTCCTCCATTTCAAAACTGCCTCTACACTCTGCTCTCTGCTAAGGGTTGGCTACTGCTCTGTTTCTGCGCAAAGTTGCATTAAAGAACATGAGGATAGGGTGGATAAAAATACTGACTGATGAACAGCTTGAAGAGGGGAGTTAGTGAACAATATAGGAGAGTTAGTGAACAAAAGAAGAGCATGCTAAAAGAGGAGGCCTGAGATATGATAACAAAAACGTAAGAGAATCAGTTGATTATAATGTCCTGTTGTTTGATAGGCGTAGCCTGTTTGTTATGCAAGTATATGTATGTATGAATGACACAATACCACTTGAGTGCTAGGCTGCGGCAGGTAGCGTTATTCCTCCATGGTACAACACCGCCAGTCTGAAGGAACGGATGCCCGAGTTGCCTCTGGGGTGCTTTGTGCGAGCGAGGCAGAGTGGAACACGTGTATGCTGGTGGCTTCGGAGAATTACAAGTGCTTTGCATCACTCGGCCACACTGCCTGCGCAGGCATAATAGATGGGAGAGCAGAAGCCAGATTATCAGTTGTTAATCAGCCAATCTGATGGCATTCATCAGTCTTTGCATCAGCTAGATGTAGTCATGTTGACGGTTTTGCGAGTCTTGCACCTGCACAGGGTAGCTCTTGGCCACGCAGGGTGGCTAGGGACAGTGCGTCCAATAAAGCGTCTGTTGGTAATCTGGCATCCGTGATTTCCAACGGTAGTTAGTTTACATGCGGTAGCGAAAGGCACTGGCTTGCGCGGATGTCAAGCCAAGGTAGTATGTAGAGGGCCGCCACAATGGCAAGTACCAGTTTCGGAGGCCGATAGCGGTGGAGCGATGGCGGGAAGTCACGCGTTCCGTCAAGCACTTGGGAGCATCCTACCGCAAGTCCTTCCACGTGGCACTTCCCCCTGGGGGTGGAGGTAGATAGGGACCGCCAGCCAGAGTACGAGCAGTGCACGCTTCCCTCCCACACTCCGGGACCTGCTGGGGAGTACGAGGAGGAGATGACCTAGAGTATCTGTTCAGATTCTCTCGCAGGGTCTACAGGCACAGAATAGGGCTAAGAGAGCCACACAGCACGTCACATAAGCCACACGGTGTACCGACCATCGGCTACCCAGCAGTAGCCGCACCACAACCAACTCATCCTGCCACCTTGCAACACAGCAGTAGCGGTGGCGGCTGGGCACAGGGGCGGTGGGAGGCGATAGGCAGCCGTGGAGAACCTGTTTTGTTACCACGGTCTTCCTTAGATAAAGTCGTTGAGTACAAATGAACAAAATGCAATCAGTGTCATACTTAATGTTTTCAATTATTTGCAATTGTGAAGGCAATGTAGGCAAACGTGAGATCTGCATCCTACTGCGAAGACCTTGGCTAGGAAAAAAGCTCGTTTAACTAAGCCGTGAAATTCAGAATAAGAAGCTGGATTGTATAATGTTTATTATCAGAATTGGGGGAAGTTCACCTCAATAATGAAGGAATAGCATTCATTATAATTTTAATAATCTTTCTTTCTAAGAGAAGGATGGCCACTTGTGCAAAGTGTAACTGCCAGGCGTCATGCTGCAATGTATTTTTTTTGCATGCGACAATGGCTTCTGAGTGCATAATGGCATGCGCGAACCACAGGGTTGCCACAATGCAAGTGAAACATAACAGCATGAAATAATACTGAACAGTTGGTTACATTTTAAATTGCCTATGGTGATCATTTTCTCACCATTGTCAGCTGTCATTATAACATGGTTCCACTGTATTGGTAAAATTATTGACAAGCAAAAGGGTAGTCACAAGAAAAACAATACTTTAATGCAATGATGTAAAATGAACATCACCTGTTTTTTTTTTAAGTTATTAATAAAGCAATATACCAATACAAACAATATTCAAGAATTCCATGTGCTAATTATGAACCACTTTACAACATATTTTAAATAGGAGGCTGATTTAAGGATTTAATTAGCTCCTCCTTCCAGATGAGTACCAGGAATTACCAATTTGTCATGGCCATTAAGATCTGCCACAGATTTTTTTTTTAAATAAAAAAAGAAATAAAATCATTTATGAAAACTGCACCTCTTTTTTCTTGAAATGGCTGTAGATGTTCAAACTGGGTGGCTACAACTACAGTCAACTCTTAATTCTAAAACCCTTCACGGTTCCCGGGGAGAGGGTTGTTATTTCGAGAGGGTCGCTATTCTAGGGGTATTAGAATTGAAGGTTGACTGTATATCACACATATTGCAATAACTCAAATTAAAGAACAAATTCCAAGGAGTCTAGTGTATTGCGGCACGCAAGTGTTAGAGAAATCTTTAATGTTCACCTTTCCAAGGATGCAACTTTTCATAGTGTCACCTTTGCTGGTGAAATTATCTACTCAAAGGGAGAAGAGGGGAGGGAAGTTATATAAATGCACTATATTGATATCTTTTAAATACTCAAGTTTGTTACTGTCTTTGATAAGCCACAACTTAAGTCAAAGTATTACCATTTCATTTTCTTTTAAACGTTTGAGAATCAAGTTACCTTAACTCATTTACTTTCAGAATATATTTTCACTGAATTTTCTTACCTTCAGAGTTTCTTATGTTTCGTTGTACAATATTTGTAAAATTAGTTGTCGTTATGCTGCACAAATAAGAAAAAAGCTATACAACTTACAGAACTGAAGCAACATGGGCTGATAAAATTCAATGCCACTAATGGTTTCAACTAGCCAGCACAAGGAATTTATCTGTCTTAAAAGTGAAAATTCATAAAAATTGCCCATATTTTAGATTTTCGAATTTGCATTACATTTTCACACACTGAATTTGTCAACTGTGTTCCTCAGCTTCTTAAAACAATCTCTCACATGTTCTATTAGAATGCACTTTCATTTTTTTTTTGTAGATCATAAAACCGAAAAATTACCGTTCTGATTGGTAACTTCCAAAACTGTGCCACACCAAAGTATTATACAATGAAACTGCTTACAAAGTCAATGCATTGGTCAATTTCTGGTAAATATAAAATAATAAAATGAAAGGTATCACACATCCTTTACAATGAATTACAAACGTACGCTAAGAAAGACTACTCATTTGTTTGTTCTCAACTGGTTAAGCACCCCACAAGATGCAGAGCAAGAGATTTTTTTAAATTACAGTCAGGCTTTGTTGTGATACACGCACTCCCTGCAATCTGCTGCAATAGGCACCTAGTGACACACCACGCTAAAAATGTTCACTGCCTTAAAATTAGATTTTGAAGAAAAAGAGGTTACTGCTCGGCTACCGGTTGCTGTTGTGCCACGACATATGCCACTTTGTCACAGGTTCTTTAAATAATAAAGTATTCTAATTGATGCCACAGACATTTAAAATGCTACAACGGTAGCAAAACTATCAACCATGACAAACGGTCGCACAAGCCACGTCTGACAATCGGCACAACAAACATATCTGATTTTCACAGCACCACTGTTTACAATAAGCTACCGTACTACGACTGTGGATGCAACGCAAGGCCAGCTTGCTGTCTTACACCCACGTGAAACACGTCTCGACAACACACATCAATCATCCAGCAAACTGTGNACAATAAAGTATTCTAATTGATGCCACAGACATTTAAAATGCTACAACGGTAGTAAAACTATCAACCACGACAAACGGTCGCACAAGCCACGTCTGACAATCGGCACAACAAACATATCTGATTTTCACAGCACCACTGTTTACAATAAGCTACCGTACTACGACTGTGGATGCATCGCAAGGCCAGCTTGCTGTCTTACACCCACGTGAAACACGTCTCGACAACACACATCAATCATCCAGCAAACTGTGTGCATCTTCAGACCTGTACAACATGCCATCCTTACAGTACAGAGTCTGCAATTTGTGCAGCAATTACCTGTGAATTGCTTAAGATTTTGTAGAGAAATCATACTTATTAATAACCACTGATGATACCCATGGATGGCTAGGCACTGAATGGCATCTACACCATATTACAGCAGAATATAAAACTGACGTTCGTTGATACAGGCAGGAAATCAAGAAAACGTGTACTGCACAAGGCAGGTTTGTACTGAATAATGACCTACACCTGCATTCCGAGCCAACTCAATCTAAAAGTCAATTATTTCTAAGTACTGCACATTACCTTTCCTATGTCCAACATGTATATGAACAAAAGTTGGCCAAATATTAGGAAAGTACTAATTATACAATAAAAGTATTATCTAACGAGATTATAATTTAATNTTGTAGAGAAATCATACTTATTAATAACCACTGATGATACCCATGGATGGCTAGGCACTGAATGGCATCTACACCACATTACAGCAGAATATAAAACTGACGTTCGTTGATACAGGCAGGAAATCAAGAAAACGTGTACTGCACAAGGCAGGTTTGTACTGAATATAACCTACACCTGCATTTCGAGCCAATCCACCAAGCCAACTCAATCTAAAAGTCAATTATTTCTAAGTACTGCACATTACCTTTCCTATGTCCAACATGTATATAAACAAAAGTTGGCCAAATATTAGGAAAGTACTAATTATACAATAAAAGTATTATCTAACGAGATTATAATTTAATNAAACAAAAGTTGGCCAAATATTAGGAAAGTACTAATTATACAATAAAAGTATTATCTAACGAGATTATAATTTAATCCAGTGCAAAAAAAATGTTGAAATTAGGCATCTATACAATACATAAGTTAAATATTATTTGAAACAAATTTTTTGCATGAGAAAGAAAGAAGACTAAATTACAAACAATTTCTGTATATCTAGAATTTGAAGACAAACTTAAAAAAAACTGCTGCAACGTACGACTTAAAAAACCTGTCACTTTGGATTGAAATATTGCACCGGTGGTGTGAGACTGTGTCTTCCAGGTTGGCCGTAGCCAACACAACAGCAACGCCGTGGACTTGAAAGGCCTCAAGTGATTACGTGCATGCGTTTCATCATGACAACTTGGGCTTGTGCTTACGGGGGAAGGATGCGAACAGCTTGCGCTTCCTTCGCCGAGGGTCGTCGTCAGTCGTGGAGTTGGAGTCAGTCGAATAAGTTTCCTCGTCTGCAGCTGCCTGCTGCAACTGCGGCTGCACCTGGCATTGAAGCAGCTGCTGCTGCTGCTGCTGATCTCGAGACATCTTCTTGACTGCTTGCGACCGCAACAGTGGCGGCCGCTGAGCGTCCAGATTCATGTCCGACTGCGACACCTTCATTGGTGTTGACTAAAACACACGAATTATCAAATAGTTTTAAAAAATGCTTCATTTGTAAGTTTGCATACATAGGGAATTTGATGGGAACTGGTAAGATTGATCACATGCTTACTGAAAGGCTTTAATGTAACTCTACAACGAACATGCTTGCAAAGCAAATTAGCCTTACTTTTTCAATTGGGGACAAGTACAATCCAAGAGGTCTCCTTAGTCACTTTAGGTTTTTAAAATCCTAACATTAACTATTGAGTTTCTCTTAATAACATTTCATACAAAATAGAACTGTAGAATTTAAGGATGGCGTAAACTAGTAACACAGTGCTAAGGACTTGAGATCTTGACACTTGTATAGTCAATGCAGACAAGCAATGAGCACTGAGAAAAGACAGCTTGGTAAATTTTTACTTTAATAATTTTACACGACAGTACCACCTCTTGCAAAAAATGCTGCCTTGGAAATACCAGGTTTTTCGGTTCAAGAAAGTTTGCATATACAGACTCAATCTTGTCAGTTCACAAATGAACCATCTCAAACTGCTTGCGCCACCAAGATTAGTGTTAACAAAAGTTTAGGGTTTTCGTATGAATTGATATACTTATATGGGGATGTCCTTTCTATCTTTTATCTGAGCACTCCTCAGTGATTTCCAATCTTCTGCAGTAACTAAAAAATATTACAGTAGAATCAATTTAAATGTTTTCCCGCATAAAGCATTCATTTTCTGCGTGTAACAATGTTGGCATTTTCAATTTCTTGCTCCTAAAATCAATATTTGTTCAGTACACGGACACAATTGAAATAAACTTATTCTTAAATGTAAATTTAAAAAAATAATAACAAAAGGTCTGCAAAGAGATGTACAAAACGGAAGAATGTCATAGGTATTGTGATTGTTATCATATACACCCGGCACAGAACTACTTGGCTGCTCAATGTCAGTCTATCGGCGAGCATTACCATCATTTCATCTATCAAGCGTCTGTTGCATCATAATACATGTGTCGTGAAATATAAATTCCAATTTTATAAATAAAGACACTTTGAATATAGCAGCCGGAGAAATGGATAAACCATGTGAGTTTATATCCATTAGGAATCTGTTTAAGCAGACAAACTGCTAAATTTTTACGTTTATAGTGAACATGTTCTGACAATTAAATTCACTGATAAGCAATACTTATTAAACGTAGATGTAATAATTGTCATTTACTTACAGTTGCATGTAGCATGGGAAAAATAATTAATAGTTAGCTCCTCTTTCCTGCCCGCGCAGTTGTAATGCAATTTGCCTTTGCCCATGATAATCTAGGATGCAGTTCTGGTCTTCAAGCAATGGTTGGCCTAGTATAACTGGGTCTTCTAGCTTATCAGCGACAATGAAGGTCGTGTTGGCTTGAATACTGCTGTGATGCTAAATTAAAGGGTGATTTGTCCCCTGGTAGGGAGATAGAGGCCTTGTTGCGCCAGCTGGACTGGGGCTTCCAGGGGCTGAAGGTTATCATGATCTCCCTGTCTCAGGGTTCCTGTGCAAATAAAGTTGGCAGTGGTGGCCATATCCAACGTGGCTAGTGCACGTGCATCTCCCCATTGCATCAAGACTCTCGGGGGATGAGTATGGTGGCCGTTCTTCAGGCAGAGGGCTCGTTCTGTTTTGCTGGGAGCGGTGGTCCTGCCGCTCTCCCGGCTCGGCTGGATCTGATTCCTGTGGCCCTGTTCCGGCTGCCATCCTTTCTTGATAAATGGTGCAGTGACTGTGGAAATGCTACTCGGGGCAGTACGAGCATTTGGGTAGCTCACACTTGAGTGGCAGCGGGATATCTTTGGTCTTATCCTCGGTAACTGGTGGCTTTCGGGGTTTGTCAGTGGTGGTTGGGCGTGCATTTTCCTCGTCCTTCATCTTTATCGAAGAGTGTTATGGACTTTGTCAGGGCACATGAGTCAAGGAGGTAAGAGAGGGAGATGTGCACAGGAGACAATCCATCGGCCCATCCAGGTACCTGCTAGGGATACGTTTTCGATAGAAAACTGGGACCAACATCATGCTTCGTGGACATGGAAATTGTATCTTAATTATCTTTTTCAAATGCTGTTTATATAACCATACTGCGACAGCTTGCATTAAAACATAGTTATACCCAAAAGTTCATAATACTGATTTCCACTAACACTGCCCACAAATGACAGCACAGTAGCATTGTATCGCAAAAGTATATGTATCACGTCCTTTTAAAAGTAATTTTTTTATCTCGTAGGAGATCAAAACTATAGTCGGTTCACGACTGGAAGAAACTTTTGAAAATCAACCTTTGAAAAAACACCCTAGCCGTTAGCTACATGCATATAACATTACAAACAGCGGCGAGCGCGGATACAGTTATGCCGTTAGGTTGCCAGCACAAAGAGAGGAAATAGTTCTAAAGTTTTAACGTAATTGTTAATTTATCGCTTACAAATGGGTTTCG
>NQII01001090.1:226197-262849 GCA_002778355.1 Clitarchus hookeri | reverse complement strand
ACAGGCACGCACACGAAACATCTAATTTTTAATACTCACATTTTGGGTTTATATAATGAAATGTTTTTTGCTTGCATCACATATTCTTTTGTGTGAAATTCTCAAGATTAAAAACTTTACGCTTGTGGAATATCCATTAATAATATATACATTACTGTTATGATGGGTACGTGCATGTACGAACACATGTACACACTCACAGTGGAATGTAAACATTGCATGTAAACATTGCCATGTGACTGCCACATGGCAATGTTTGTTTACCCTTTGGCAGAAGGATACAAAATGGGCTTGAAAGTAGATCTTTAGCAGGGCTTCAAGAAAGTCTCTTCCAGTCATGAACTGACTATACTCACTCAGGTTTGGAATATACTGTGTCAAAGTAATGTCGTAATATTTGAAAAATACTCTACAACAGATTCGCGGCCTCTTTAATTAATATGAAGCACGCACGTGGCGACGTTAGCGTTAGTTACAAACAAAGCCAAACTATTACACAAGGTTTAAGTTCCATGTCAACCTCTCTCACCCCTCCGCCAATTGTTACGAAAGCACACTCCAAATACTTTCCCCTCACCCCTTCATCGTCCTCTTCGCTCACGGCTCAGTTCTGCCACTGGTTCCACTAGTGACCAGTGCATGCTGAAGAGAAATTGCCAAAAAAGTTTGGCGAAGTGACTATTTTGAGTCAACAGTTCTACTAATGTATGTATATTTTAGCGTAAATGTTTTGATTTTTCAATTCTGGTACAAAGTATCTATGGTTTGTCATTTTTAAACAAGAAATAACTACGTTATCATATAAAAATTTCAAGAACTTTTAAAAATATGTTTCCATTGCTGTATTTCAGCATCTACATAGTAATGAAAAAAAGCATTACTTATGCAGTTTTGTAATTTTAATTAGAGAAATAAGAACGAAAATACGCAGTTCAAGTTACATATGCATGACATGAAAGTAAATTTTCTTCAAAATATATGTAGTATTTGTATTAATTCAGTTGCTGCCATTTAAGCTTTTCAATGACTAAAAAACTTTAATTTTACATTAATTTCAAAATTTTTAATACAAATCACATTTCTGGGTTAATTATGTGTATGGGTATATAGCATAAAATATTTGAGTGTTTGGCCATATTTGAGTACTTCAAATTAGGACTAAAATGGCCTCAACAGCTGCACAAATCTCTCCATTCCTCTCTTTTATCTATCTACCATCAAAATTACTTGCATGTACAATAGATCCTCAAGTTTACAAATACGGATTCTACGAGGTCGCTATGTATAGGGAACTGTCCAAAAATTCTAAAAATCTCACAAAAATGCAAACAGTAAAAAATTGAAAATGATAAAAAAATATTTTCATAACATGTAAAATATATGTGTTATAATGTCGTTACCATTAATATGCTACAATAAGAAATCTAAACACAAAAAACCAACTTTGTGAAAATTGGTGAGAAACTTCAACTGAGGTAGTTTACAGTGAGTACCATCGTAAAACAACATGCACGGGTCATGGAGGGGAAGGGGCGTGCTCAAGCAGCCCAGGCCGTGACTGCCCCTCCACAGGCCTCCTCACCCCACCTGGTCGTCTACGAGAAGGAGGGCGCCAGGGCAAGATGCTGACAGTTACGTAAATATCTCTCACCTCACCAACCACGCACAGGGAGGAAAAGTATCACCCGAGGATAGCCTAAACTCATCTCACCAAGCCAAATGTTCAAATGTATATTAGCATCATCCGTAGCAAATGCAGATTGTACGTACAACATTAATGTTATACTGCCTTTTGAAGCAATTTATATTTTATTTACATTTAGGTAACAAATTGACTTTCCTGCAAAAAGCCATTGAAAATGGACTTTGCACTTAGTAAAACTTGACCGCCACTTGATGTTTAATCACTGTTGACAACAAGGGAAGGTCAAGTATATGCTTTTGGGGTATCATTTATTCAAAATATTTTTGCCCATTGGAATACATTAATATTCCATTTAAAAGTCAAGTGGATTTATGCCAATGATTAAAAAACACTGACTTCAAGAAAAAAATACTTCAAACACAATTTTTGGATATGTTACGGGTCAAAATTGGTTACTGCAGTTTAAATTTTACATGGGTCGCAATTCTATTAACTCATTCTTTGGAATAATGGAATCTTGTAAAATCAGAGGTCTACTGTATATGTACAGGAAAGTAAGCTAATTAAAATGATTGTCAATTCCTTGCTTTAAAATAAATAGAGTACATTTTAAATTGATGAAACCCTGTAGGGTTCCTGAAATTACTCAAGAAGAATTGTCAGACAGGCCAGCACATGCAGAGGAAGAGACTGTCTGCCAATTCATAGAGCACTAACAACATGCTATGAGCACCAAAGTAATACGCAATAAAAACTGCTCACCTCCAAACTGCTGAGAGCCACGCTTGCTTCTTGGCTCATGCATCGGACCATGGAGTTACGAGGCTGGGGCTTCGCAACAACCTCTTCATCACCCCAGCTGAACATACCATTACCAGTTACAACTGCTGAACTATACTGAGCGCCAGATATATGCAAGCTTGAGCACCATTATAAGGAAGGAGAATGTCATTGAGGATTCCTGAAATCCATTTGACAGAGTGCAAGGGATGGGGGGTGTGACCAAGCAGATTACAGCCTGCCACATTACGTTAGGACAACAAAAGACATTGTCCATCGTGAGCACTTTTCGCACATAGCCCTTCATATTTTGAAAATCAACTACATTTGTGACAACAGTACGCCATTATTGCTTCTGCTGTCACTATTAACACTATATAGATCTACTATTGGTATTTTTAAGTACTTTGAACTTTGAAAAATTAATGTAAAGTCACAGTGCTTAATAGATATTGTACTGCAAATTAATAGGAAGAATTTCACACTGTTCTCAGGTTTGTTGTTCCTCCTCCATACTCCCTCCCAAGAGATAGTGGCAGATAACAGGCTGTTTGTAATTGTCGCCCAGGCATGCAGATACGTGACGCGCAGTATATAATTACATCACCACACACAACTCCTTCACACAAAAATTAGGAAAGTATCACATCTCTGCTCAACCATTTGTGTGCAGTCTTCAAATTTCCAGACCAGCATAAATACCACACAACATAAATTAGCATCAGCAAAATGAACGCTCACAGATTTTTAATTTGTTGAAAGGCTGAACTACACATAGGAATCTATTTTCTGGACAAAAACACAGTGCAGAAAAAAAACTTGTACATCCTACGCATGTGACTGACCACTGATTTCCCCCACTGTTTCCCCCACAGATTCATAACACTACAATAAAGTGACATCTATTTGCTGTGTGGTTGCAATTTGAAAGTTTACAAAAATTATATCATAATTTATANAAAAAAAAAAAAAAAAAAAAAAAAAAAAAAAAAAAAAGGAGAGAGAGAGAGAGAGACACACACATGCACACACACACACAAAGAGTTACAAATGATTAAATATTTTGTAGCTGTGTAAACACGAAAACAATTTTTTGGGGCATTGAAATGACTAAAACAGGTGTTGACTGCATGCCAGTTGGTGAGCAGGAGTTGTTCTCAAGAGCTCATGTGTTTCGAGGCCTCCGACATACAAAACAGCTGCGACAAGCAGAATGCCCTGCTGCATGCAAGTGACGTGTGAAGCACAGGAATTTTAAAGTACTTGGAGAACTACAAAAAGTAATTTTTCCATATTTTTTATTTTTTTAACTGGGGTTGGTCCCATATAACCTTATAGGGTTTTTTTTATGAAGAAGTCTACTTATTGAAATAAATTTACACTTAATTTTAAAAACTTGTCATTTTCCCGCCAGAGATAACTGAAGATGGACTTCATGCGAAAAATTGCATATTTTGACACGCAGGGGTCAGAGGTGGGCCAAAACCAAAATTGGTCCCAAATCTCTCAAATCCTCCATTAAGTCCATCTCTCACTACTGACCACATTCCCAAAAAAAAAAAAAATGATGGGTTGTTTTAGGGTTTTTACTGTATTTTTAATAATTTGCTGCCAAATTAACTGGGAGCATACATTGCCAGTATGTACTGTAGCATATATGGAGTTATGGGAAGTAATTTTTTTTCAAAGGTTGATTTCAAAGTGCTCTCTTTACATCTAGCTGCGATGTTCTCAGGATAAACTTACTATTTTCCTTACCATCTTAATTTTGCTTCCGACCTCACAGGTTTCGGAATTATAAATGGCAAGTTTGTTCCTCAGTCAGGGCAGCAGACTCCACATAGCCCCAGCCTCATTCTACGGATAACTATCACCCCTGTCTCATACGGGAGCAACACATACATTTACATTTAACAAATGATTAATCACACTTAGTGGAATATTGACTCAAAGTACACGCAAGGACTTACAGTTTCATGCTTGATGCTGAATACTTTATACTGAACAAGAAATTAATAGTATCACATCTGGCAGTCTTTCAAGTTAAAAGTGTTTTACGTACTTTGTAATTGGATTTTACTGCATATGCTAATATCACTTCAACTAAAATGATGTTCATAAATTCAGTAGTTAGCATATATAAGGTACATCCACTACACAAATAACATCAAAGCAGAGGTCATTAACATTCGAAAATAATTTCAGATCTTTCGCCTGTGCACGTACACTTTCATGAAATCGATAGCTACCAAGTTTCGGTCATGCTTCAACTACAGCATCAAATTTCCAGCCAAGGTGTAAGCATGCCTGTAACAGTCATAAGGTGACATGCTGTGCCCCAAATAAGCTTTATTTGTACCAGATTATGTAACATAAAGGGGGGGGGGGGACTTACAGACAAATGTGCATCCCATTCACTGCTTATAGCAACTCACTTCTTTGATCATTGTACGGTACGTCTGTTCAGAAACTTGTACAAAGACCAGAAATAAATTTTTATTATTTATATTATAGTGGACCCACAATCAGTTCATTGGTGTCTGACCATCTACCACACGCCTCAGCAGATGGAAAATTTTGGCCTGGGTTCTTATGTGGGGAATATGGGCAACATCATAGTTTTCTCAGGGTGCTCTTCTCATTTCCTCGCTTGTCTTCATTCCACCACTGCTCATCACTCATCTCATCCATTCTTCTGGCTGGCTGGGAATGACAAGTTCGTCCCTCAGGTAGGGTGCCAGCAATTCCTTATCTGTGATTAACCTGTCCGAAGACAGGAAAACTGTTGATTTTTCATTTACATTAATATTTTAGCACCGTAGGCTGTGCTGATACGCAAGTTTCTATAAACCTTCATATTAAATTCTATGATCTGGACCAACTTCTTGCTGGACTGCTGTTTTCTCAATGTATTCCTGCCCTGGTCTAGGCTAGGTTAGGTTAAACTGTAATTTCATTCTAATTGTAGCAGACCATACAATATTACATTTGACTGGAGATAGCTGGCTGACTTACCAGTCTCCCCCAATAACAAACTTGACTTCCTCCTCCGCGTCTGGCTTGCCAGTCTCGCTGCCGGAGGAGTCGGCAGTCTCCCTCCAACCTGCAAAAACATCACCAGCTAGCTACAGCTAACCACACCCACATGCCATCAACATATGCCAAAAACTAAATGTTTTGTTTCACATTGTACTTCGTGCACATATCTCAGGCCTGGCCTCCTTGACATAGACTGTTCGCTGTAAAGTGAGCACATTTGAGGCCCTAGTTACTTTTCCCCCCTTCAGCCATTTTTTATCCTTTAACAACCTTTTTAAATAAATATTGCCATGTAAGTAATAATGACAGCATGTATATTCCACCACACTCGGAAATTAATGTCAAAGGCTAAAATAAAATATATTGTAACGTCGCAGCGTCTGGGATGACGGCGGAAATTACCGCTCAGTTAGCTCAATCGGTAGAAACATGAAACTTTAAAGGCACCAAAACAACAATAAATTAAAGCCAAGTTTCTGTTTATTACTTTGCACTTTTTATTTACCATTTAAATGCNAAGGCACCAAAACAACAATAAATTAAAGCCAAGTTTCTGTTTATTACTTTGCACTTTTTATTTACCATTTAAATGCCGTTCACATACAATCGTCCAGTATGCAGAGTCACGAACAGTTTCACAGATAAACAAGCAGAGAGTAGCGCCACAGTAGTTTAATTATTCATGTCATGAAAACTTGCATCGCAAGAGAAAAAATACATACGCAGCGACCTCCCACACCGGCGGAGAAATAAACGANAAGGCACCAAAACAACAATAAATTAAAGCCAAGTTTCTGTTTATTACTTTGCACTTTTTATTTACCATTTAAATGCAGTTCACATACAATCGTCCAGTATGCAGAGTCACGAACAGTTTCACAGATAAACAAGCAGAGAGTAGCGCCACAGTAGTTTAATTATTTATGTCATGAAAACTTGCATCGCAAGAGAAAAAATACATACGCAGCGACCTCCCACACCGGCGGAGAAATAAACGAGNATGTCATGAAAACTTGCATCGCAAGAGAAAAAATACATACGCAGCGACCTCCCACACCGGCGGAGAAATAAACGAGCAGGATAAAGTTTGCCAGTGTGGCGGTTCTTTACCACGCTCGACGCAGCCTCAGCGAGTGCTGGTTGTCTACTGTTTTCTGTATACCGCTCGCGGGTGGTAGGCACACGGAGTTTTTGTCGCAGCGTGCCTATTCCCCCTCCTCGACCCAGGGTATCAAAACGTAACCAAATAAGGGCATGGCGTGGGCTGGCATCCCTTCCCCACGCCAGCCAAACTGCATCGTAGTAAAAGATAATCAAATCTTCTCGAACAAAAACTGTCGACTGCAGTTCGGAAAGCTCCTATCTTCTAATGCTGATGCGTAACAAAAACTACAATTTCCTGAAACGGCAATCGTATGCCCGATAAACATAACTACCCTCGACTTTAATTTTGAATCCCGATAATTAACATATTGCATCATTACAATTTCAAACGAGAGTGCTTTCTAAAGTGCTCATTTTACCATGAGTAGCCTATACACGAGCACGAGGCTTAGTTACCACAACCGAGAAAGCTCAAATGAATTTATACCACTTGACAATGACAGAACGTAGTTTCGATAGTTCACTGTGGCATATGAAAACCATGTTCACTGCACAGAATGACGCGTGAAAGGGTTTGGGTGCTCGTAATAATGATGAGGTCTCGAGAGCTGACGAGGGTGAAATGAGGCGGATATGGAGCAGCACTGGAATGCAAGTGGAGGGGAAACGGGAGATCCCAGAGAAAACCCACCGACCAGCAGCATTGTCCAGCATGATTCCCACAAGTGAAAACTCAGGAGTAACCACCAGGAATCAAACCTGGTTTGCCTTGGCGGGAGGTCAGCGCTCCAGCATGTCAAGCACGACCACCCCGAGTGAAGTGCGAGATTGCCTGCTTGTCAGTTTAATTGCCGAGTGGCAACCTCTGCCTCCTTTTACTCCTCTTCCTGCTTAAGATTTCCCCATCTTCGTCCCCAGACTATGCACTGCTCTCTACTGTCATGTCAACAGACTTAGGTTATGCCGACAGGTGCTCTGTCCTTCCACTTCAAACTGTCTACATAGCATACAGTCTGATACAAAAACTCCAGCATTTGCATTAGAGTACAATGTGCTTTATACTGCTGGGCAGACTGCAGTCAAGTAAATATCGGTGCCACGCAAATTTTTTATTTCTTTCCTCTTTAGTTTTAAAATTTTCCTTTGCACCACCTACAGTCACACCACCTACAGTTTAAATTAGTTTTTTTTGGCAGAAAAGAATTTTGTAAGTATTTTTATGAAGTTGTGCAAGCATTAAGTTCACATGACTTCAGCAACTACAGAATTAGACCTTCAGCCTGCTAGATCCTTCAGCATGAACTGCAAGGCCTTCAGCCTGCTAGATCNTCAGCAACTACAGAATTAGACCTTCAGCCTGCTAGATCCTTCAGCATGAACTGCAAGGCCTTCAGCCTGCTAGATCCTTCAGCATGAACTGCAAGGCCTTCAGCCTGCTAGATCACATTGATTTTTCTTTGTAGNCCTTCAGCCTGCTAGATCCTTCAGCATGAACTGCAAGGCCTTCAGCCTGCTAGATCACATTGATTTTTCTTTGTAGCTTTTTGTGGATATGATGTAAATTCCAATTAATTATATATTATTTGTTAATTATTATTTCTCAGATAGTTGGGAAATAGTGTTGTCTTCCATTTTGCATTTATTAAATGTAAGAATTTTTTTCTACTAGATCAAAAGCGTTGAGCAAAGTATTGATTGGTTATATTTACTAATTACATAACGTCTTTTTACCTGAAACTCAATACATTCAATCTGCAGCAAGAAATATGAAGCAATTTATGTAAAATGCATTTTGGATAGTGTTAGGGTTGTCTCCCTTCTTTGGTTTCTTATCTATTAAGGCTCGAGGGCGCTGGAACAGTTACAAATTAAGGGCGTACACATTGAAGTCCGAGTCAAAGGAACTACAGACCACAATTGCAAATGGTTGCTGGAAATTGGCGTGGAAAGGGTTTTTGGGAATTAAGGGTGCACCCACTCTCCATTTAATATAGTCTACCTCTATTTAAAAAAAAGTGAAAGTAAATATTTTACGCAAACATCCTTTTGCCACAAAAACACTATTCTAAGTATCCTGAACTTATCTAAAGCAAATTAATTTTCTTCTGCGCATTTTGTTTAACTTTATTTTTAAAAAGACTTTTTTATTATAAGTTGATAAAATAAGTTATTTAGGCTTGAGTCATTAAAGACAATATAGTTACAAGGTACTTAATTAGGATTAGGTCAGCAGAAGAGGCGTGAAGAGATGAGGACAGTCTTAAATCCAAGCAAGTAGGATTTTTCCAATTAAATAAAACCTGACGGGATAAAAACAAAAAGCTTTGCTAGAGTTGTGATTGCGGTTGCTGAACAATTTAATACGGAACTAAAGAACATGAGAATAAAATAATTTTGGGAGGGTACAAAGTGATGTACTTCTGTAATGCCACTCCAACAAAGGTTTATTTCAGTAAGAGTGGCGTGGAGAAATTTGGATGGCTCTTTACATCGGGGTCTTAAGAGCCAATGGGAGTGAAGTGAGGTGCATATGGAGCAGTACCAGAATGCAAGGAAAATGGGAAACGGGAGATCCCTGAGAAAACCCACAGACCAGCAGCAGCATCATCCGGCACGATTCCCACATGCGAATATTTCAGCAAGATAGCAACTGTATTTATGAGATGTGCAGGCACTAGCGGACTATGTTTAAGGCTAATGTGAATTATTTACAGACTGTACAAGTACGAAATGCTGAATATTTTGAATGTGGTGATTTGCAAAATTTTGTAAGGATTAAGTTATTTTGAGTAAGTTATACTGTCATGTATCACACTACGTAAGTGTACTTCACATCAGCTACATGTATAGATCTGTAGACTGACCAACCACGTGTTACTGAAAACATATAAATGTTATATTTTTCAATTTATCGTAATGTCAATGTAATTATAAGGTATGCTACTCAAAAGATTGGAAGTCGGTTACTAAGGAAATGGGTTCCAATGTGATTGTAATTTTTACGGACATTAGTTTTCCAGCGTGTTCTGGTTTTACTTAGGAAAACTATTTATTGTTCTGCTTGACTGACAGTTTAGTAAACTGGTGAAGTAAAATATATAAATTATTATGGTTTTTTGAGCTATTGAGGATACACGAGATAAATTTTTATAACCTTGAAACGCGCAAGAGATAATTAAAGTTGCGTGACATGACTGCTTCAGTCCTCTATATACAACTGAGCAAACCAACTATAAATCATAAAGTTTAACACAACATCAAAAGCTGACACATTACGCAGGTAAGCTACTCATTCTGAGCTCAGTTGCTCATCAATTTCAAGCACTACACTGATAAATTTTGAAAGATTTTGACAAATATGAGCAACTGTTTCTGTTACAACTACTATTTTACTTCAGTCATTTATACACAGACCAATATAAGATCTCCATTAAGAAGCAAATACGACAGCCCAAAATATTTAATAAAATGAATCTTGACAAATATTTTTGGCAATTATTTACCTGCAACTTCCTTCACCAGACAGCCGTGCAAACTATGGAAACATGCAATTTTTTGTTAAATAATCATCAAAAAAGTTGCATCATAAATATAAATGAAGGCACTTATCATTAACTCCGTTTCATTCAGAAAAAAAAAAAAACTATATAAAATTAACTATGTTGTATTATGTTTAGCCACTTTTTCATTTGAATTCAGCCTGTCACAATTATATAATAGCTTGAAAAATTTCACATCTTTACAATCGTATTATATATATATATATATACACACATACATATACATACATACATATATATATATACACACACACATATATACATATATATCTATATATATCTCATCACTCAGAATAGTTTTTGCAGATGGATCTACGACAACAATATGCCTTTCCATAGTGACCAAGCACATTATCGGCCACATTTTAGTTGCCCCTTCATGAGGCTCTGTATTAAGCTTATGTACATTATATGAAATTAATTAGTTTCTTTTATATACCTAACACATTGTCCAAGAGTATACGGAGAGAACTAGCAAATAATAGCCATTCTTGGGGTATTGAGATAATCAATACTGCTACAGCAATTGTTAGAATATAAATTTTAAAATGGTTAGGCACAGTTTACGTCAGGACCCCATCCCAAGGCTCAGGGACAGTGCAGCAACAGATGAGCCAATTAATAGTAGATTGTATGAATGGCCTGAGTCGAATGTAGCCTGTTTAGTCAATATAATCAAAGCCTATGTATATAATCACGAGTGCTTTGTAAAAGAGAGCAAAGAGGCCTTAACTGTTTCTGTCCTCTAGGCGCCACGAACACCAAGTACAGGTACCAGGATAGTCTTTACCAATTCCATATGCTGCACAATAATGAGGACGCCTCTTCATTGTGGTCTGTTGATGGATGAAGGCTTTTTCTCTCGCGCTGTGCTGACCTTACGTCAGGCAACAAGACAACCGAGTTCTGCAGTCTGCAACAGGTGACTCAAGAAAAGCCTCGGGTGACCTTGAATTAGGTCAGTTGGATATGCTGACCTAACGTTGAGCCTCTTCAGTTGCTGGGTTAACTCGGGCTCTTCACACAGGTGGTAGAGAAGCCAGTAAACAGGTGGTTGGAAATCCGTACAGGCCTCTGGGTAGAATGTGTGCGTCTCTCGCAACATGCCAACCTCAAGTCAGGCGACAAGACGGCTGGGTTTCGCAGCTCGCAGTACCGTGGGTTAAGGGGAGCCCCAGCTCAACTTAGGTTGCCATGTAACATGTCAGTTGCTGACCTGAGGTCAAGCTCCTTCAGTCACTGAATTAAGTGCATCCTGGGCTGTAGGGTGAACCCACAGAGGGATCAAAGTGGCAGGGTTAGAAGGACAGGGCATGAACGGCACAGAGAACATTTTTGAACCAGAGAATAAAAAGGGCCATTTTATATAGGAACCATCTTATGTCGTCATCCTCCAACATGATAGGGGGCAAGTTAGATGAGCCAAGCAACTTACGGAGAGCAGCATGCCATCAAGAGATGTAACCCCAGATCCAGTGAATCCAAGGGAGAGTAAAAAAAAATATTTTTACTACAGAGAAAGGAATTTGTCTGAAGCATCAGTCGTTTCAATGGACTGTGGCTTGTAGAAATACATTTAAGAACTACAGTAGCTATTTAAGCTACAGTAAAAATAAATGGCAATTTACTAAGAGAACTGATGCCTTCATTTACGTGTTTTTATTTTTGCAAGAACAATGTTTAAACATTACTTTTTACAAATATTGCTTAATGAGAAATAATATTATCAAATGAAACCAATTAAAAAAAAAATAAAAATACTATTAGTATTAAAGATATGCCGATAATCACAGTGCTGAGTTCTTTGACTTACATTTTATACACCACAATGAATTATGTTCAAACAAGAAATGCTGGATACCAAACACAAGTAATATCAAAAGAATTTCTGTTTTGCATAAAAAAAACCATGCAGTAGCACTGTAATCATAACTTCCTTGAAACCTAAAATCTATAATCTATATCACAAATAAGGTTTTATTTGAAACAACAAGATAACACCTAATAACAAATGAAGCACCACGAGAACATTAGGAGTGTCTGTGTATCACATAACAGGGCCAGGGCATATGGTCATTTACTCAACCGAAGCTTTAATGGTATATTATAAAACCAGATTACTAAATTTAATAAAAATCTTCAATTTTGAAGTATTTGTACATACAAAATACTGTATTAAAATACATTCAAGTATTAGGAGCGTACCACTTACAATTAAAAAAACCCTGCATGTAATGGATAATCCATTTGTCAACCAGCATGTTGAGCTGGGTTCGTGCTACGTACACTAAACATCATCTCACAACGTGAGCTGCTGACTAAACAATACGAGGGTCACTCAAGGTCACATGAACAACTGCATGTGCCACAAAGCCAAGCAAGTACAGATAGCAGACAGACACCGGGCTCTGGTTACAACACAGCAGATTCCCCTTCCTTTGCCAAAGTGTTAGTAGTTGTAGAGAACTGCATTGTCTGTTCGAACTCTACTCGGTGCCAGCATGCACATTACGGCTGGAGTCTACAGTAAGTACCAGGTCTGTCAACATTCAAGTTGGAGTACCGGGAAAAAAATCCATGTGAAACTGCTGCATATATAGTCAAACACACCAAAGCATTTATTTACATATATTAATACCAAGTTGAGAAGTTCACATTTTGACCAGTACTTTTTTATGTAGTTTTAAAATCAACTAAGTGATTTTTTCAAGAGGGGGCAGAGGTCGAACGGCAATCAGCATCTAATGGAGCTTTCCAGAGATGATGAGCTTACTCATACAAAATGAAACCTGTCATTAAACATTAATCTTTGCTGATAACAATTAAGTATTTTAATAGGTAGGCATAATATTAATTACTACATTTAACTGAATTTGCATCATATATGCAAGTGTCATCCATTCTAGACCACAGTGAGTTTTGAAAGCTGCAATATCATCATTGATGCATTTCTATGTTTAAAACAAAGTCTCTAGAAGACGACAAAATGAAAGTTCTTTCAATCAAATGGAGAGAGTTTTGTATTTTCTCCCATCAGGTCATACAGAAATGAGGTAAAATCGACTTAAGTATTAGCTTCCATTTCATAATCCCCTTACATCACAAAAGAACCTAACAAATGCAATATCAACCAGGTATATGTTGGGTACAATAAAGCAACTATTACAATAAAGTAGGAGATAATTTAACATACTCAAAATTTCCTGAACGAGGGGAAATTAATACTAGCACAGTATTCATTTCAGAAAGGTACAAAACTGCATGAACAAACAACGCAAAGCTTATGCCTGTTGCTCATAAGCAAAGTGACTTCACAGATAATGAACACTTGGCATTTACCCAAAGTTTTGTAGTCCACACTTATCCATTGACAGCATTATTACGCAACATGCTTTTTTTTACTGGTGATGGACAAACAGCAAGAAAGTATGCAACATACATTTTATAAATGTTTTCAAAAAATCTTTTATAAATTACCAAAAAATTAATTTTCCCATAAATTGGTAGTATGTATGCAATATAAATTATGATAACACTAAAAATTCTGAAGTCCTGTACAATCACAAAAATGTTTAACATAATCAGTAGCATTCTGTGATCAAATTACAGTAGTTTATTGCATAATTGTTTCCATCATGTAATAGTTGAATCATAATCTTTAAATGCTGGAAAGAGTAAGAAGAATCTTTATTGCCCAAAAGTCACTGTCTTTGTTTAGATGCTCCCAGCCAAGTGCCGGAAAATGTCGAAATGCATCCTTCTCAACAAATTCCGTGGGAGGCTAATTTCTGTCGGCCGGGTCGCCCTTTCCACAAAGCAGGAGAGGGGACGAGCGGAAGTGGCTTGCGCTGTGGCAAGTTGCAGCCGAAGGGAGTCGATGATGACCAAAGTGTTCCTCCCATCTTCTGAAGAGTAATTTCTCCTCACTTTAGTTAAGAAGACGCACACTACACACATGCAAATACGACCATGCGTAGACATCGTGCCTAGGAAACTTGAACAGGCAAACACGGGAGCTATATGTTTTTACACTCAGTCGACTAGCAAGTTGTTATTAGCGCCAAATTTAATTAAAATGTAAACACTGGCATTGTTCAGTAATGTTTGTATTAGGTAATTGTCTGTACTTTGTCTACTTAAGTTTTATTCTTATTACTTGTTTATACATGGTATACTCCTTGGTGTATTGTGGCTATGTATGTTTAATACGTATGTACTTTTGTAATTAGTGCACCTCTTATATGGTCTTGAGCCATTTGGGGGCACTTTATAATAAATTAATAAACAGTAATTTTATGATTTTTATTTAAATTATAGTGTCCTTTCATATGCTATAAAAAAAATGTGACACTAATTATTTATAAGCAATTCTATTTAAGAAATGTTGTGTTACACATGATTTTTGAGATGCTCAGGTGGCTTGTGCATAAGTATTCAATATAAATAAAAGTGATATTAGTTTTTAAATAAAAATGTTTGTTGATTCAGGTAGGTTTCTCACGATCTTTTTCTCGGTGTTTTATTTTAACAATCCAAAAATATTTGTGTTGTTATTTTGTGATGTACCTAAGAACGTTAATTTATACCAGATTTTTTACCCACACAGAAACTGTGTATATGCTGGACACACGTGACTTGGTTACATCTTAGTGCTATTTTTTCCGGCAAAAAATGTTTTCATTTCATGAAATTTGCTTTACAGCCTGTTTTTACATAATGTATTTCATCTTAGATCTTGGTGTCCTAAACTGTTCAGATGTTCAATCATATTGCGTGTGTGTGCACGTGGTGGGCGCACCAGTGCTCGCACAAATGCATGCGCGCGTGCGCACACGCACACACACACACACACACAAAATATATATTTATAGTCAGAAAAACAAGTTCACACTATTTGAAAATTTAATCACTGTAAGCTTAATATGATGTTTAATAATACGCAGAAAATAATAACAAATTTAAGGTTGAAGGAAATACTTTGGAGAGAGGAAAGATTAAACAGAACTCTCTTTAGGTCTGAAAAGGCAGTGCTTGATGTTAGTTGATCATCCTGCCCCTGGGTGAGCTGCAAACCGTGCACGTTATCTACTTTAAGAGTTTCCGTTCTATAATAAAGGCTATTGACTCCACAGGCATGTAGAGGCAGGAAGCGATATCGTGCCTGGCCATGACAAGCTACATACGAGTGTGCCCAAAGACAACCGATATTTGCTTCACATCAGCTGGCCATGAGATGGAAAATGTTAAGATGCCACGCTAGGTGTTAGGCAATCACTTCCCCTCTCGCCACGCATGAGCGAGAGAGAGAGAGAGAGAGAGAGAGAGAAAGAGAGAGAGAGAGAGAGAAAGAAAGAGAGAGAGAGAAAGAAATAAAGAGAGAGAGAGAGAGGACGTCTAGCTACTTGATACATAGCGTCCCTTCTCATCAAGTGTGTAAGGGTAGGAAGTAAGGTTGCACCCGGACTCCCAAGCATCAGCTGAACTGAAGAAGACAAAACATTTTACACCCAAGTATTGGGCATTTGCTTGCACAAACTGAAAATCTATACAATTTATAATTCACACTAAACTGAAGTAGGTGTTTTAATGATTTTTGTCAAGTGTATACTGTACCACTTATTCACATAATTGTCACACCCCTAATTCTCAAATAACTAAATATTTGGTTTTTGTCTTTTTAAACTTTATCAAAATTTGCAACTTCTTTACAATAAAATATTTAGCCCACAGTGAAGAGGTAAGGATTGCAGGAGTGTTTCCAGTGTGCATTTCGTCAGAGCTGGTAAGCAGAAGACTACAGTAGTTTGAAACAACGGTGTCTCCCCTACTATCCTGCCTCTTGCTTGCACTTTGGCCAAGAGGCCTGGAGCACTGGTACCTTAGACTCCGTATCGTGGAAGCAAACACTCGGTGTGTCAGAAACTAAATGCTACGACACCAGTCTTTGAATTTAACACAGTGGCACACCAAAAAAACTGTCATTCCTACCTGTCCAAACAAGTTGTTAATTCTGCTGTGGACTAACGTTCTGACCACATTATTGAAAGAGAACTGCCAAGAGGCTGCAGCTGGTCGTGCAGAGGCACAAGCACCACAAGGGGGAGATGCGAATAATCACTGTATTATTCCAGTGCTTAGGAACCACACAGGGAACCCTTTTTGTACAAGGCTGACTGGAATGTGGGCTTTTTCCTGATGCCGTGCCGATCAGTCGAAGACCGTTTAGCCTAAATGGTGCAGTTCATGATCTTTTGCTCATGAGTAACCCCATTAACCCACCTGAGAAAGGATCAGGCAATGTAGGAGCGGAGTCTTTAGATGATCGCCACTAGCATGGACCACAGAGGCCTGTTGTTTTGAACAAGGTCTTACGAGGCATCTGATGCAGCATTAATGTGACGATTCAGTCAAGCGATGCAAGGTTACGTAATGCAAATTGTGACAAGGCTGTAGGAAAATCCCACGAACCTAGGTAGATGTGGGTAAGGTCAGTTGAGAGCATGGATCATTGAGCTGGCAACTTCATGCATTTGACTATGAACACTGGGAAGAGGAGGGAGCCCGATGGCGTAAACCAAGGTGGAATATTAGAACGAGGTATTTCCCTCGGGTGGTCTGGGTGCCTCAGTATAGTCAGGTCTCATACTGCAAGCGGAGACACACATACCCCTGCATCCATCATTATGGTGGGCAATCACTTGGATTTGCCTTCCCAAACCATGGTACAAGAATGTGAAAGGATATCTGCATATGATTTTTTTTTTTTTTTTTTTTTTACAAAGGTAGAAGAAGCCATTGAACACTTCCTTAACCTTTTCAGACCCACTTTAGTTTATGGCTGCAAGTGTTACAAATACTACATTTTTCTCAAGTGTTGTACATAAGCTGAGACGGTACTTGTTGCATTATTGCACCCAACAAGCTACAGGCTTTGTGTTTGACTATGGTAATATGAACTATTTACAACCTAGAACAGCAGCACAATTTATAAATCAGCTACCCACAAGGGAGGTGATCATTATGCAATGAACCTGTCAGTGTACACAGAGTTTTACTGTGTTAAATCTGTTGCGGATCCTTTAATCTCTTTGTACTGCAGAGAGGTTTGGTGGATGAAAATAGTGAATAATAAGGCTCTGTACACTTGTCAGTGATATAAATTGATGAACATGCCTAGGATGATTAGGTTGAAGGTAATTTAATGACCACGAGCAGGCAAAGGACAGTTCTCACTTCGATGTTCTCAAGATTGTTTGGGCTGCTTGTGCCTTGTATGTTAACAGCCCAATTTTATTTCCAATCAGAACTGATACACACATTAAACCATAGGTACCGATGTTCAAATTGCACCTGTCCACCCAGTACTGCAGTAAACGTTGCCGACGTCAGTTGCGGACATTGTGTTCGAGGACACCACCTGTGCTTACATGACCAAGGCCAGCAATGTTTTTAGTGTGGCCATTTTGGCAATATGTTTTCTTGTATGGGAAACAAAGGGATACCGGCAAGGCATGCAGTGGTTTCCGACCAGTAAAAAGTAGTTTCGTGTCCCACCTTGTATGGTAAAGACATCTGTGAGAGACAATTTCAATAACAAATCCTATTTTCTTGTTGTAGCAGAATTCACTCTTTTTGTTTTCCTGTTTGGCATGCTGCTTGAGCTTTTGTCTTGTCCCTGGAATGAAGGTAAAGCTATTTTCTAAACCACCAAGTGGTTAATGGAAGTAGCCATCAGGTGAACCTCATCAAAAATGTTGAAAGTATCATCCTGACCAAGTTGGACGTCAAATTTTTGGGAAAGGCCATTTCAGATGGACGCTTAATTGCATAACTACCATGAATTTTTTTGAGCCCAAAAAGTTATATGAAATCCAGGAAATTTTTAGGATTATGAGGACATTATCGTCACTTTATTTCAATATTCTTGGAACTGACAGCAACCTTTCATAGACTGAAAAGGAAGGTCACGAACCCCACTGGGGGAGGGGAAAACAGGAAAAACATCTTGCAGATCCGAACAAAAAGTCGTGCACTCCACCAAAGGTGGAAACTGCTGAATCCTACTGGGCAGTGGATATTGAACAATGATGATCCCATCGCTGGTGCCAATCAGACCTTGTCAGAACTGGGAAAGGACTTGGTTGGGATCTGGTGGTGTGTTGGGTGCTCAACCATCCCCTCACGTCAAGGATTTAAGTGTTACATTTTTCCTGCTTCCATTCCTTGAGTTATCAAGTTATTGTGTGCAAAGTGCTGAAACATGATGCTCATGTGCTTTCCTTTTTGCAAAAAAACCCCAACGTGTGTGCTGTCAGTGGAAACAGAAGTGTTGCACGTGGCATTTACACACGTATTTCAAGATTTGCAGCAGTCTCAGCACTTCCGTGAACAGATTATGGCAGTTTCAGCAAATGGTGTTAGGATCCCTGATGTTCAACAGAACAGAATACCATCGACAGTGCTGGTCTGGTGTCAAGCGGAGCAAATGCCCATACTGCTGCAGTATTAGGAAGACTGTGTATGATGCTCACAGCATCCTTTGCATAACCTTCTCTGCAAACAGATGTGGCTGCATATGTACACTTTTGCACCAGCGGTCAGGCATGTTAGGCCGCTCAGAAAAAGAATTTTGGGGATACAGACATGCAAAATCCTACCTGGCCAAGGCATACCATGCATTCAAAACTCTTTGGAGCCTTGGTTTGTTTCTGGAAATGGGACACCTATGTACTCATCCTTAATACAATTACAAAGTTTGTAATTATTCTGCTTCTTTGAAAACAAAGGTTATTATATCACTCAAGCCTTATCTGAACCAGTGCAGAATATCTTGGGGGTACTTAGGCACATCCAGTATTCAGTAGTTTTCATTTAAAGACCCAGAAACATTTATTATAACTGGACAGGTTAAATGCCACACATTAGATATTATTTACCAATGAGAATCAATGAAAATAGATTATAAAAATCAACAAATAGTTACATTTTTTAAAATTAATATAATAACTAGTGTCCGTCCTTGACTTACTCTTCTCGCCTGCCACCCAACTCATTATTTCCTCTTGTAATACCTAAAACCTTCCAGCATTATGTGAATCCATTTAGATCAGTGAGGAACTTTGGAACAAAAATTTGACTACATTATGGCATCTTCCTCAACTCTTACATCACAAACCATCTTGGGCAGCTAGGGGCCAGGGTTGAATTGACATGGCCTATCTTAAACATACGAAATTCCAGGAATGATATCTCTGCTTTCACATATTGCAGTTTACTGCTATAGGCGCTTAGGTAAATGTTTTAGTTTTTTTAAACAATTAATATTTTGGAATGGAAAAAATTAAAATACGCAATCCACAGCTGGGGCAATTTAAAAGTGAATAGGAGAGGAATTCATACACATAATCCACACCTGTGAGTGCATTCACAATTTCTAGTAAGGGATGGGAAGGGGACCACTGCCACCACCACGACAACCACTACCAACACGACAACCACTGCCACCACCACCACCACCACCACCACAATCAGTTAAAACTTGATCCAAGTCGGAAACGGCCAACCTTATGCCTGCGGGCCAAACAGTGGCCCACCAAAAGCTCAAGAATTTGCTCTATATTTTTAAAGTATTTATGCTGACAATAAAAATAATTTCATACTTGGCAATGCTCCTTTTCTAAATACTGTAGAGACAGTGTTAAGCTTCAGTAAGATAAAAGAACTAATGGAGAATGTGCGACTACATTGCCTTCCACATCGGCTGGCTCTGCTTGGCGATGCCACATACTTATTTTAACTGGGACAGAGAGTACGGCACGGGGCTGAGTTTGTGGGCTCTGAAGCGCGGGCTCAATTCACGCCAGGGTGAGGAGGTGGGTGTCCACGACTGCATGTCGATAACCCGCTACAACACACAGCGGGCTATGGGCTACATATTGTTGGAATTATTATGATCGCACGTGCTGTGTCGACGTTGTGTTTCATTTCCAGTTTCTGTTAAAGTGTAAAGTGAAATGGCTCTCAGTAAGCATGAAGCAAAAAGAAAACGTGAAAGTGAAGTGGGGTTCCTGGAATTCAATGAAGAATGGGAAGAACACACTGCAATTAAACATTTTAGAAAATAACTCTCTGTTATGTATGAAATTACCTAAATTTCGAGCTCTCAAAAGTGGCCAATATGAAAGTTATCTATGGTGGCCCTTCATATGATTTTGATCAATTTTTTTTTTGCCATAGCTCCAAAAAAGGTTGGCCACCCCTGATCTAAGTACTTGTAGTACTGAATTGTATACCAATTGATTTGGTGTTGTAATGACGCAATATTCAGAATTTTTCGGGACTCAAGTGTAAAATTCTTTCGTGTTTGTGAAGCTTTGGGACAGCTTCGTAATATTTTTATCGTGTTTCAAGTTTAAAGCCGTGGTGGCTCGTTTCCCGTGTTTATCAGACAGACGTGTGCATTTGTAGGTTAAGGGGCGGACGTCTGCGGGTTACGTTTTTATCAAGAGTCCTGGTTACAGTTTTCGTTTAGAACTTTGGAGTTTTTGAAACCTCAGCATTATTTAGTTCCTTCGGCGCAGTTTTAATATGTCAACAAGTTTTTGTGGACGGCGAGGTTAGTTTATGTTGACGGCGCGGCAGTCGATAACGTCGTGTTGAGCGCGGGCCACGTGCAGTTTTAGATGACGCTGCTGGCAGATGCCGGATGCCGAGCGCTTATCGCAGGAGTAGTTCGTACGGAGCAGTCAATTATGATAACGTTGTGTTGAGCGCGGGACACGTGCAGTTTAGATGACGCTGCTGGCAGATGCCGTGGCCAGGCCGTTATCACAGGAGAGGGGGGATAGGCAGCACAAAAAGGGCATCTGTCTGTCGCCCTAGGGGCAGTCTTAGTCAGTCGTGAGAGGAGAGTTACTTCACGTCGCCCGTGAGGGCAAGTCAGCGCAGTCGAGAAGTATCGTGCAATGCTAGCCTAGGCCGCATTCGGGCAGGATTAGAACCCCCACATCGGCCACTAGACTGTATTACTTCATTTCTCAGCCGGTGTGGGAGGTAGCAGCAGATATTCTTTATTCGGGCTAATATTCATGAGACGTTAATACACGGAAACCACTGTGGCGCTGTTTTTTTGTACTTTTATATTTATCTGTAAGGTTCGTTTTCTGCAATTTGGACTTCTTCTGTGAACTGTGGTGCTGAGTGTTAAATAAATAGTTAAATAAACAAAGTACATAACAAACTAATTTGGAACTTCTTCATTCTTAATTAATAATGTTCAATTCTATGAGTATCGTGTTTCTACCCTGAGCAAGCCGTGGCAAGTAAACAGTCGACAGTGTAAGCGGCGAAAAGTTACAAGATGGCGCCTAACCTTTGAGGCTGCTATATGATTAAATATACGCTTGTAACAGAAAAGACGGAACTTTACAATATGGCGCTCAACTGTGCTGCATTATAATAAATATAGTGCGAACGTTTCCCACAAAACGCAACTTTACAACATGGCGCCCAACTTTGAGCTATTATAAATAATTCTAGTGTGAAAGTTCCCTCTAACGGAACTTTACAGTGTGATTTAGTACGATTCTGTTTGAGCGTTTTTTTGTCAAGCGCTGGAAAAGTGAATCTAACTGTTTTTTAAAACTGATCCAAGTTTTTTTAAGAATCTTGGCGGTCTGTCAAACAATTAAGAGATTTCACATAACTTCACAATATTCAAATTTTCCTTTGACACTCATTTCTCTTGAGGTGATACTATCTTTAAATGGTCAAGGAGGCATTACTTAATGCTTTCCCAGCAGCATAAAATTCCAACTGTGCTTGATCAAATTAAATCATAATGACAAACTCCATTCTCAATTATAATAATTGTAAAAAACTGGCTTCCTACCTTGTTTATAGTGCCAAGTAGGCTCAATTATGGTCGGAGGTTGCTGAGTGACTTGAGCCCACTAAACTCATGGTGTCAGAACATCAACAAGAATCAAACTGACGTCCTCTTTGTGGTATGGATCTCGTATTCAGAAGTAAGTTTACAATGTCAGCAGGGGCAGTGGAGGTGTAAAAGCTCACTTCCACATTCATGTGCCTCTATGCATTGGCACAACTTACATACAGCCTCCAATACAGTGACGCCAAGCTTTCTGGATACAGGATGCCGATCACTTAAGCCTTATGTAAAACATAAAATTTATTTTTAACAGCCTTTAACCACCTTTGCTGCAGCTTTTATTTTCAATAGTTTTCTTTCTGCAAAAGGCATGTTTATTTCTTGGTGCTTTCTCTAGTTTGCCCCTCTCGGGTACAGCAATGTGACACATTTGGATAGTCGTATTTCCTCACAGAAACTCCTATATTTAATTATTTGGGGCGTAATTAATCACTCTACAACTTGAACTTGACAGTGTAGCTGCAATCATCACTTTAGATGTTATTACTCTACCACCCTCATGAAAGAGAGTTGACTTCCTTTGCAGTGCAGTTGTAGTGAGGCGATGTTGTAGAGCAGACTGTCACACTGCCAACCAAAGCACTCGCTAGCTTAAGTCATGCCTACTCCTCCTCACATTTCTGCGCACCTCACCCCTACATATAAAAAAAGAGAGGGGAAAACCAACTTGCACATATATATTTTAAAATAGGGTGGGGTGCTGACTCAAGTAAATACGGTATGTCACAGACGTAGACGACTCTATATGTATGTCGAGATTGTGGCACTCAAAAGCGCCACTGCTAGCACTAGGGTCATAATTATGTGGCAAACCATTCTGGGTGAAGTGCTGCATGAACACACCATATATATGTATCTATGGTCCACAAAAAAAATCTGTTTACATAAATCATTGATGCTGCAAGTGTGTTATGAAGATTTCAGTGGATTAATGGAAGTTCATAAAATTTATCATTAAAACTAAAAATTTAGCATTTTATAATTGTTATTTAACATCTGTATATTTTCTGAGACTCGTTATATTTTCTAAAACCAATACTCGTGTACCAGCCAATACCACATCCAATACAGATGCCTTAAAAATAGGTAAGTATTGGCAGATACTGACACTTAGTATCAATATCCAAAAAAAAAAAAAAACTACGAATTTATGTATGTAGATTAGTGATGCAACGAATGTCGATTTTTCCACATTCGCGAATGCAAATGTGAATGCGAATATCCACCTCCGACATTCGCGAATGCGAATGCTGGTTTTTCAAATATGGCGCCAAAAGCGTGCGCCTACGAACTCGAATTTTACCGCGCGTTTATAACTGGCCGGCCGGGCGGCCATGTTATAACCGAGAGTAGCCCATATGCCCCGACTCTGAACGAAGTAAACAAATCGTGATTGCTGGCTTACTGAATGAAGTTAGCTGCTAATAATGTTTTCGTAAAGATTTAGTTTGAGGTAACCTTGACGCGTACCGCTCATACCTACCAGTAGTGGCGATGCTATTCTTACCCACGCTGTAAACCGATGGCCTAACGACCAGAGGAATTCCCGAGCTCGAACCAACTGCACCTGTCATGTTGCCTGAGTCACGACGTGACGCTGCGAACACGGGGAGTCCCGGGCATATTATCGCCCCTCGCCACAAGAAATTACAAATCGGGGAAAAACAGTGCGCCCCGCCTTCCCCTATTCCACCGCAAACACTAGAGGGTAAGTCCCGAGTTCTATGGAAAATAGAACAGAAACGTATATATACAGGAGCCATGGAGGACAGTTAAGTCAGTTACGCGACAGTTAAGAGAGTTAGGCGAGAGTGAAGGACAGTTGAGGTCAGTTACACGAGAGTTACGAGACGTTTACGACGGAGCAGCAGCGACAAGACAGTTACGACGGAGTTACGCCGGAGTCACGAGAGAGTCAGATACGAGGAACGACGAGCGACGAGGAGAGAACTGCACGTCCAGGGATCGAGCCCAGGACTTCGCGGGAGAGACACCGAGACAGCACGACAACACCAGCCACCAGCATCGAGGTAATTTCAGCAACCCGCCGAAACCTCCCCCCGACGCAAACATTCGCCGAGACGTGTGTAGGGCGCGGGATAGCTAGATTCCACCGTCCGAGGAGATATAAAAGGGGCTAGGTCTCATAGATGTACAGGTCACTGTAACTTTGGACAATAAAAGTTAAGCGTGAATAAACCGAACCCAGTTACGTCTTTGTGCCACCCCTCTTACAGCAGCCCAAGGTGCCGTTAGCCAACACCGTAACAAATTACTACGTACCCTGCTATCCACCATCCTGTATAGTACAGGTGGGAGCAGCGTCGAGTCAACATACTTAAGTTTTGTTTTTAACTTGTAAAGACTCTATTGTTGTAATTGTACAGTGATAAGTGATATTTCAAAATGAAGCGGTCGTGTGTTAGCGAAGTTTGGACTTATTTTACAATATGTGATGCTGAAAATGTGAAATGCAAAATATGTAATAAACAATACTCGCGCAAAGGAAGAACAACAAGTGCTATGAGAAATCACCTGGAAGCTTTGCATAAAAACGAGTATAATGCTTTAAAGAATAGGGAAAATGAAAAGCGAAATGCTTCTACAACAAGTGTTGTGGCCTCCACTTCGCGACAATGTACGAAAACCGACCTGAAACAAATGTCTTTGACTGATTGCGTCGAAAAAACAAAAAAGTGGGATAACAACAATGCCAAGTCTTTGGAAATTGATAATTTAATAAGCGAAATGATTGCTTTAGAGGACTTACCCTTTAGTTTTGTCGAAAGCGTTGGATTTGTCAGACTATTGAACCATCTTTGTCCGTCGTATAATATAAAAAGCCGACAACATTTTTCTTCGTTTATATGTGAAAATTTCTACGGCAAAGTCAAAGATAAAATTTTGGGATTAATTAAGTCATTTGAAAAATTGGCGTTTACAACTGATATTTGGTCTGATTCTTGTTCAGGAATATCTTTGCTGAGTCTTACATGTCATGGTATAACAAAAAACTTTGAGAGAAAAATGATTGTGTTAAACGCAGAGGTATTTAACGATGGCCGACATACTGGTGAAAATATAGCTATAAAACTTGAAACCATGTTGTCGCATTGGGAAATACCTAAAGAAAAAGTGCAATGCATTGTTAGAGATGGTGGCACAAACATGAAAAAAGGTATTTCCTTGTTATTAATTAGAGACATTGATTGTTCGTCACACCAAATTCAGCTGGTTGTCAAGGAGGGGCTTAAGGCACAAGATTCCGTTATAACAGTGATTGCAAAATGTAAAAAGATGGCAACACATTTTCATCACTCAAATGTAGCTCAAGATGAACTGGCTGCTCTACAAGAAAGACTCGATCAGCCAAAGCTGAAAATCATACAAGAGTGTGCTACAAGATGGAATAGCAGCTTGTATATGTTAGAGCGTATTTTGAAAAACAAAGATTCGTTATGTCTTTATGCTTCCCAGAATAACAAGATTTCACAACTAACTTCCGAAGAGTGGATTCTTGTGGAAAAAATAATAACTTTACTCAGACCTTTTGAAGAAATTACAAAAGAACTAAGTGCAGCCAATATTTCTGTATCCTCAGTAATTCCATTATTGTCCACTTTGGAAAAAATTATTGGTGAATTTGATGTGACCGACGAATGCGTTGGGAATACGATTTTAGTTCTTAAACGAGAACTATGTCGCAGATTTTCCCATTTGGAAAATGACGTATTGTTTGCTACGGCAACTTTTATTGACCCGAGATACAAATTAAAATTTTTCAAAAATTCTTCAACCAGAGATCAAGTTGTGAAAAATATTTTAGAGTCAATTGGAAACGATGAATCAAGCCTATCGTCTTGTTCAAATCCTAAGCGTGCCAGAATGACTACTCATCGGATTGAAACATCTGGTTCCAGTGCCAGTCTGACAGAGAAATCTATATCTTTAAGAGACACCATGAAATTGCTGATGGATTCCAGCGAAAGTGAAGAAGAAGAAAATGAATGTACGAACCCTATAGAAGTTTTGATAAAAAAAACCATCAATGAATATTTATTAGATAAACGTGTGGAAAATGATGTAGATCCACTTACATGGTGGGCGGTAAATAATAAGAAGTATGGTATTATTTCTCCCATAGCCAGGCAATATTTAGTAACACCACCCACTAGTGTGCCTAGCGAAAGGGTCTTTAGTGGGGCTGGTCTTCTTTACACACCCCACCGAAATAGGCTGCAAGGAGAAAAGGCATCAAAACTTCTATTTCTGAAGTTTAATATTCCTCTACTCTTATTTAATTACTAAGTGTTTCACTTAATTGTGCTTAGATATAAACAATTTTTCATAGTTTTATTTTTCGATTTCAAGAAGTAATGTTTAATGGATATCTTAAAAATTACATAATTAGTGAGTTAGTATTAGTACCAAAGTTAAAATTAACAAAATGTTAAGAACATATTTGTTTTAATTGAAAAGAAGATTATTATATTGTTTGTTTTTCTTCACAATATATTTTTAACTTTATTCATAAGAAGTCGATTTGATTTACAATTAAACATGATTACTAGTTCATTAAAAGATCTCACATATTTGAATAAGATACCCTTTAGGTTGCATAAATGCATATTGTTAAGTGTTTTTACAAAAGATCTCATTTAAAGTTGATTTGTATAATTAAAAAGGTTGGGTTATATCTTATTCCATTGTTTTGTGTTAAAGCAGTTCAATGGTATTTGATCATACAGTTGTGTTATAATATAGTTTAGAATTTTTAAGAAATTACCTGCCTTAATTTAATTTTGCTTAGGTAAATAAGAATAAAAGAATATCAAAAGTGTGTTTCTGTTATGTAATCTAGTGAATAACTGCAAGGCTGTTTCCCAAATATCATTAAAATACACTCTTATACATAAAAAATATGTTAATAAACAAATATGTCTTAATCATAGCAGTTGCATTATTATTTAATAGACATTTTCATTTTTCATTGCCAAATACATTCGCAAAAAAATATTGGCATCATTTTTGCGAATGCGAATGCGAATGTTCAAAAACATGCGAATATTCGCGAATGCGAATATTCGTTGCATCACTAATGTAGATATAACACATACCTTATTTTTCTGCTTGTCTCACCACAAAGATTCTTACATTCAACATGAGGCCAACTCATTCTGCCAATATGTACAAGAGTTAGGTCGATACACTATTTAACTAAAAAATGTGATATCAGCATGAATACTGTGGAATGAGTCACACACATGCATGCCAAAAAAACTAATGCCGAGCCAGTACCGATACCAGATATTAAAAATCAGCCAGTATTCAGAACATCGTAACCACTCGAACCTATCTTTTTTGAAACCATTACTGAACACTTTCTTAATTTTTTTCCTTCCCCATTTGTGATGGTCAAATTATATTAATGAAAATGTGTATTATTACCTGGGTTTGATTCAAAAGATAAGAATTTTAATTCACTGTGTTGACGAGGATAGCCAATTCTTAAAGAAACATAACTTATATCCTGCAAAGCATTCGAGTGCAAATGTAATTTAGCCATACATATGACGTGGTGATTAAAAATTGGTTTACAAAATGCTAGTTACAAATTATTATCCTATGAAAATAATTTTTCCACGTACATGTTTTGTTTACATTACAACTCGTAGCTCTGAAAAATTATTGAAAGTTTAAACACAACTTCATTTAAAACTGTATGAATTCAGGTTCTCCTATCTGTTGGCCATTCTCTTTTCTCAATTTTGTTTGTGTTTCGACAACTACCTCCACATCACACCAAATTTACGTTGTAATGAAATGGTCACGTCAAGTTGAATTTTAATCAACACATGTATGAGCAAAATTGAATTTTGTTTAAGGTGGAAAATAATTTAGCATTGAGTAAGTGATGTGTGGGATTTATTTAGAGTGATGAATTTAATACATTCTTCCTTTGGGTGCATTACGGTCTCCAGGCATCCACCTTATTATAGAAGACGTAATGTTGGCTTGAGTGGCTGCCTTTCAGGGATGCATCACTTGTAGGCACATAGCGTGCACGTAATGCATAGTTGCAGCATTACGTGTCAGATTTATGATATAAAAATTGTACACTAAACAACTGCATTTTATTGGACTGTAGTAGGTTAAGTGCAGTACATTCACACATAAATGCTTGGTCCACCAAAATACACTATTTGCTAAATATCTATGAATGGCATGATTTATATTTTTCCCTAAACCGAAAATTAATACAATAAATGTGTTTGGTCTTCAATACATTATCAGAAACTAAGGTATCAGACTTTCACTTCACACACTTCATTACACTTGCTACCCCAAAAGCATGCGTTTACAAATCAACATTCCCCAGCAACATATATTTCAGCACTGCACTGATGCCAAACAGTACAAAATTTCGCACAGTATGCCATATTTTCCACAACGATAGTTTATAAGCTCGTTGTTTATGCAAATGTCTAATAACTGGGTGTTACATGCCTGCAGAGAGGGGAAGAGGTTACCTAGCAACCAGTACATCCTTAAATCCTCTCTCTCAGCCACGCATCTTTTTTTCCCTTCCCTTTACATGCCTTTGAGAGGGTAAACTGCATCCTCTCCTTGCATGCCTGGCAAGAGTGTAATCGGTAGAATACATGCAGCACAAAATAAAACTAATCGTGCAATCTCAGTTTAACAATGCATGGCTATCCTATCAAACGCACCACAGCCCAGAGCAGCCAAGCACTCTGCTGGGTCCGACCTCTAAACACGGCCTCCGTAGCCGGCGGATGTGACTGTAATAAGATCGCAAAAATTTGAAAATAGTTGCACCTATCAACATTAGTATTTCAAAGCAAATGGTTTCACCTGAAAATGTTAAGCATACATTTGAGTGAGGAATTTTTTTTTTTTTGCAAAAATGTTTTCTTTTGTGATTAAACTTAGTTTTTTAGGGCTGCGCGAATATTCTGTATACCAAAACCAAAAAGGAAAAAGGACAACTTTCATTTTCGTTTCAGTAAGAAATTTGGTTACCAACAGTTTTAACAAAACGAGAATTCTCGATTTTGATGAATTTTCAGGTGTTTAATGAATGTTCATTTAGAGCACCAGCACAGAAAATTTTTGCCTGTAAATCACTTTGTTTGATTTCATTATTTTATAACTCAAATAACTACATAAAATGAAAATTTAAATGTAGGCAAGGCCCCCCCTGTGGCTAATACTCTACGTCCTACATATTTTTGGTATGATTTTGCAACAAACTTGTTATAATGAATAACTTGCTAAAATGTTATGAAATTCATTAATATTTCGCTAAGACTGAGCTCTAATGACATAATTTTTCATTTTCGTTTCAGTTTCACTAAAATTCATAACAAATCTTTTATTTTTGTTTCGTGAGAAGATAAGTCATATTCGCACAGCCCTATAGTTTTCCCCCACAAAGTTGGTGTTTAATTGCACTTGGTGTAAAATAAAAATGATTTCAAAACAAAATATTAATTTTAATCAATGGACAGCATCATTGGGAATAAAATATTCCTAGGAGCGTAAACTTTACCTCCCCTTGTTGGCAAAAATTGTTTGAACATTGAACAACTTGTATTATCAAGCATAAAGTTAATTTTCAGTAACTTCTCGCACGGAAATTGGGGGATTTATGTTTTTATTTCAATAGACCCACGTCTTTTGAATAAAGTGATATCCTATACGGACTTATTCAACAACTTTTGTCGTCTAACGAAATGATGCGGCACCGAGCCTGCACACAGCATAACTCAAGACAGGCGTATGTGTACTGGGAAATCAGAGGATGTGGTTTTGAACGATTAATTATTTAAGAGACAGAAAAAATATATTTTAATTGCCTTATTTATTCAGCTGTCTCAAAACCACTCTTTTTTTTTTTAAAAGGTGAAATAATCTTAATTACTTTAACTATGTATTTGCCACACAAGCACGGCATCGCCAACTTAAGTGTGGAGATTGCTGTGGTGTAGATATGCGACCTGGATTGCGCAAGCTTTGCCCACCCTTGGTGATACTCGGCAGAGCTGGCTTCCTCCCCTTACACAGCTGGCGGTGTGGGAGCTGGTTGCCTAGAAACCAGCGTGGCTTTGTGCTTTTCCTCTGTTTGCCAACTGGTTTGGAAGGGGATGGGCAGATTGTTTCACTCCTACCGCTGTCGAGGCGTCTCCTCCTCAGTCTTGGCCACAGTGAACACACTGCCCAACCGATAACCTCTCCGTGTGCTCGCTATCGAGGGGTGTGGGACATTCCAAATTTGGCTTGCATTCGGTGTCATATCATTTTCATTTTCCGAGGGTTTGAAAGTTTTGGGTCGGCTCGCATTGTGTTGGATTACAATCAATTATATAGAATACTTTGTGATCACTACATTCTTTATATAAACGAGCTGAAGTGAAATGTTTTTTAATGTACATTTACAGTACTGTAATACAAATACAGTAATATATTTTTTTTAAATTCCCATTTTTATTGTGTTTATTAGTTAACTTTATAACCAGTTAATGTACAGCTCTCGTACTTAACATGAAGTCTAATGTCAGAAAATTTTTCTTATTAATGTACATGTTGGAACCCTTACCTACTGAAATCCTGGGTGTACGGAAAATTGACAGTCCTCTGAAAAATGATAGATAGGGAGTCTACGGTATGTTGTGCACATTGCAACTGCTCTATAGTATTTGAGCAGATACAGATTTTTATAGATACCAGTACTAACTGATATTTCGGTGCTGATGCAGCCAATACCCGATACTGATGCAATGTACGTATGATTAATGGACTGAATGAATTCTACCAGCATTAAAAGTATTTTGGGAAGCTGAAAGAAATTTGTGATACATAGGTGGCACACAAACTCTTTAAAATCGTAGAATAAAAACTCCATTTTGAAAATAGTTCAGTAATATGTTTTTAATTTTAAATGAAGACAGCTTCAGATTGTTTATCACATTTCTCAGAGTAATTCAATTTTGTTCGTATCCAGAAAATTAAAAATTGGTAATATGCATACTTTTTTATGTTCAGCACTCCCTTATTTTACTAAGAGCAAAAACTAAAAGACTGTCAGTTCCTGGGTTATGAATGCCCGACTTCACATTGCTTTCAAAAGATTTAAAATACTGAAATGACAAGGTGGAGCTGAAGTGCGATGTCTACAAAACTGGTGATAAATAAATGGCGTGTGGGGAGCGCACCCAGGGCAAGGCGACACCCTCCGAGTGACGGTCTTTCCAGCTGGGACCCGTAGGTGACCGTCATCCCCGGACATGACAGAAATGAAACCCTATAATGGAGTGGCGCTGGAATGCAAGGGCGGGGGAAACGGGAGTACCCCGAGAAAACCCGCCGGCAAGCGGCATCGTCCAGCACGATTCCCACATGCGAAAATCCGGGAGTGAACCTGCCGGGGTGGGAGGCGAGCGCCCTGGCCACTACGCCACCGCTGCCCCTTGCTCGTGATAATCCTGTACCCAGCAACACTGGCTGTATATGATTCTCTCTGTTATGCAGGTGCCAGAGGCAATAGCAGGGTGGGGGTGACATCTCCTCACTCTTCCAGAGAGCGACTATCTGTCAGTTTAGTACTTGGAAAAAGAGCAGCACCTGCTGACTCAAAACAGCGGCAGTTGAGCCTATCTCATTCCAATGTCACCATACTATTATCCTTCGGTGACATGGCCAAACATAAATGAAGGCCTCAATATTAGCTACAAAAAAAAACTACTGTAAGCGGGGGTCACTTTGTAACAAGTTGTATGACCGGTGGGATGTTTCAGATATTCAGTGGTGCCAATCGAACCACTGAACACAAATAGCCTCTTCGAAATGGAAGTAAATGTAAACAGTGAAACAATCCTGTCACAAAGTCACCCCCACTTACGGTAGTTCCGGTCATACCATAATATCAGGTTTCGGTATCGGCACAGCTATAGTTTGAAAATTGTAAAGATACAATTGAACATGAAATTTTAATCTAATAGCTTAGTCAGAGAGATTCTGTTACATCAGAGGAACTATATAATAATCTCAAATCCTTTATTCTGCACTGTCTGATCTGATGAATCCACATGTTTTTAAATGGTTTTTAACATACTGGAACAAATATTTAAAACCTTTTTAATAACTAAAGTTATATCTGAAACATGTAATCCTACCATGTACTATTAACTTGTTATGATGTATAACATTACATAACAGATGCAGACCCATGGATTTTATATTGTCAGCTGCTTTTGTGTAGTAGGGTGCAAACTGCATATTGAACGCGGATGGATTGAAAGTCTATAACCAACAATTTTCAATGGTTATGCCCAAATTACTATATAAAATGCTAAAACTTCTGTTTTCATCAATTGTGGAATTATATTATTTACCGTACCAATAAAAAAAAATTCTCAGTCCCGTCACCAACGATTGCATGTTCCCATTGTTTTACAACAAAGTGTTAACAAAAAATGTATAAATAACTTAAAATGTAAACAATGTTGCACCTGTACTGTACTCCTGGCCGAAACTGTTAAGCAAAGAAAGAATTTAATAATAAACCTTACAGACAGGCTATATTTCGACTATGCCAACAACTAAAATCTGGCCAAATTTTTAATGATCACTACTAATGCAGAAATGGAAAATGGACAGACAAAACTTTCTCAACAAACGTATACTCACCATTGCATATGACGTTGGCATCTGCTGTGTGCACATGCTCAAATTAATACTAAAGGATGACATAAATAAAATACATTTTTAACATGCACATTGTTTCTGCTGGCATCTCACCGCACTGCATTTAGGCCTATTTGCGTTATTTCACCACTTCAAAGAAACCCAACTTAAAGTTGTTTTCATCACCATGTTGTAGTAAACTTGCATTGCTTCATCACAAAAATAATAAATATTCACTACAGATGTCTCAAATTGCACACACCACCATTAAGAAAAAAAAATGCATGCCGAAAAAAGGCAAGGATGGTAGGGGAAGGGACACAAAAAAATGTTTGCTGTGGAATGTATCCTTCTGCTACTTAATTACTGCATTCAATGTGGCATGAAAATACAAGCCAAAATTAATTTATTTTACATCACTACAGTTTAAAAAAATGTCATTTATTTTATGCTATTTCAATGAAATAACTGCATTTGGTATTTTGGTATTGTACAACAATTCTACAGAAGAACAAATATTCCTTTTTGAAAATGTGGAATATTTTGGCTCCACATTAAATATTCAAAATTCATAATTTAAAATAATATTGCTAACACATTACAATTTTTTTTTCATAAAAAGTAATAATTAAAAAATATTTAATAAATTTAATTTACAGACACAAAACCCCAATCGTAAAAAAAAAAAAGTTCACAAAAAGAGGAAACTACTACTTTTGTATTTCACGTAACAGTAAAAACAAACAAAATGTACATAAATGTGATGGTTGCTATTAGCAGTCCAGACTGCAGACAAACTCCTGATCAACGTTTGTGTACTTTAACTACTTGCCAACAGATCACACACGTTATTGTGTTGTTCTGATGCATACAATACCATTATTAGTCTACAGCATGTCAAACAACATACGGCACCGTTATTGTTTTTACAACGGCCCAGATGTCACTCACTCATGTTATGTTACATTGTAAAAAATTTACAAATTTAAATATACATCAAATGTTTTAATCATGCTAGAAATTAATGATTTCACATGAATGTAATTTTCAACATTACTGGTAACACAAGTGTCGATGGGCTTGAAAGCCACGTTTGTGTTTGTACAATACAGTTATGGCAATATTTGTATCCTTATTGGCTACAAATAGAACAGAAAAAGTACTAAACCGCACCCTGTACTTCCACAAGTTAAGCATGTAGTCGAAGCTTGGTTGTGAAATCAATCAAAGAGAAAAAGTGTGAAAAATGCTGCAAAAATTTCTGTACTAGATCTTTTGCAAAACTGAACAAATAAGTACAAACACTACATTTCTGAAAGAAAACCGTTGAGAAACACCGAGTAATCACATGATGTTCCTGCTTTCTCCTTTACTGTTTTATAACATGCACTGCCTTGTTACCAAGAGCTATTAAATTTATTTACTTTATAATCAGAGTTATTGCTACTGAAACAGCTAGAAATCTGGTATGAAGGTTAGAGAGGAAAAAGCAATACATGCAACATTTCCCACACACAGACACAGTTCCAGCAGGTTAGTTAATCTTCCGCAGCTCCTGGCAGTCCGACGGCAGTCGAGACACGGCAGTCATGCATGCAGTGTTCACGCCACGCGACAGAGAGCATTCTCGGGGGGGAAACAGCATCCCCCGAGGCAAGGGAAGGAAACACTGGCAGGTGTGCCGCCCCCTGCTAATAAAAACTCCATGAATCAATAGAGTCTTCCTCAACCTTAAGCGTGTTCTTACCTGCAGCAGGGGAGTAGAGGGAACTGGAGTCGTCATCCAAGTCATCCTGACTGCTGCTGATGCGACCTGAAAACATCAATTAGTGTTCATTACCTTCAACTACCCGGGCATACAATTTGACATACATAATGATTGAGAAATTTAGTTTGTAATGGTGCGGGCCGCGGCTCGTTAAGGCATATTTAATATTATTTCTGCCTCACCGTTGGGCTCCATATTGTTAAGTTCCGCCTTTGTTACATTTACGTTATATTTACAATATTACAGCCGCAAAGGTGGACGCCATGTTGTTAACGTTCGGCACTTGTTACTGCCGACTNGTTATTTATAATAATGCCACGGCTTGCTCAGAGGTAGAAACACGAGACTCAGTTAATTGAACACCAGTTACTTAAGAAAGAAGTTCCAGATTAGTTTGATCTATATATATTTATTTAACATTCAGCCACACAGTTCACAGACGGAGATTTAGTATGCAGAGTACGAACCTTTACCATTAAATATACTATTGCAGATAACAGTGCCACAGTCGTTTACTTAATGATGTTCTTAAAAAACTGACCCGAAGAAACTTAAAATGCGGCTACCTCCAACACCGGCTGAGAAATGATATATTAAAGTCTATTTGCCGATGTGGGGGTTCTAGTCCTGCCAGAACGCGGCCTAGGCTAGCATTGCATGATACTTCTCGACTGCGCTGACCTGCCCTTACGGGCAACGTGAAGAAACTCTCCCTGACGACTGACTTGAATAAGACTGCTCTGAGGGCGACAGACAGACGCCTCTTTTTGTGCTGCCTATCACCCCCCTCTCCCGAGATAAGCGCCTGGCATCTGCCAGCAGAGTCATCTAAAACTGCACGTGTCCCACAACGTTATCGTAACTGACTGCTCCGCACAAACTAATCCTGCGCCGTCAACAGAAACTAACCTCTCTTACAACAAAAACTTGTTGAAGTTGCCTGAAAATGCGCTGGAGGAACTAAAACCTGTCGACGTCGCTGTTAACAGAAACGAACTAATCTAATTAATGCTGACGCTTCCCCAAGACAACGATGTTCAAAACAAAAACTGTAACCAGGACTCCTGATAAAACGTAACACGGCAAACGTCCTCCCAATAACCTACAAACGCACACGTCTGCCAGATAAACTATCACAGGAAACGAGCCACCACCGCTTTAAACTTCAGACACGATAAAAATATTAAGAAGCTTTCCAAAGCTTCATACACACGAAAGAATTTTACACCAGAATCCCGAAAAATTACGAATATTGCGTCATTACAAGTTGTATCTATCTTAATCACTGCAGTCTATTAGTAGAAAATGACCATCAATATATTAGTTCCTAGCCACAAATCAAGACTGCAGAAATAAAGTTTTTTCCAATGACTCTCTCCTAGTCATAATTTTTCCTATTATCCTACTGTATTTACTTAATTCTAAAGCGCACATTCTTTTCGAAAGAACCATCAATTTTTTTTGCCCAGAAATTTTTCTTTTAGTGAAACTGTACTATTTTTTGACTACAGTTGATGTGCCACGAGCGACGTCATTTTCTCATCTAGCCTCGCCAGAGCCGTTATGCCATACATGAGACAGGATGCCTTGAAGCCCAGCATTGGCTTGCCCAGCTGTTGCCGCCTGCTGCGCCGCAACCCGCTTCGCAACACGTCGCTGCTCTCAGCCCCTTCATCCTTCGAACGCGTGAGGGAAAGTAGTTGCCAGGTTCTGCCGCCTTTGGCCATCTCCACCGGTTCACCGCCGCTGCTTTCTCAAGTCTCGTATCTCTGTTTTTTCTCTCTTACCACACCCCGTAACCCCTGTGCGTCGCGTATAAATAGGACTCGCTGTCCTCAGTTCGAGGCTGTCTCGCGTCAGTCATCCACAGAATGTCACTCTGCCCAAGTGACCACAGAATGGCTGTCTCACGCCAGTCTAGCCGCAGAACGCCATGCTGCCCGAGAGCCTATGACACCGCATCTACCTTTTCAGCACTGTCGAGAGTCTTACCCTGCATGCACTGCCCTGCTGCCCGCCAGCACGACGAAGCCTGCAGCGCTACCAGCAACCTTGTAGCTCACACGCAGTTGACTCGAGTTTGAGTACCGCTGACTTGG
>NQII01001090.1:206361-225936 GCA_002778355.1 Clitarchus hookeri | reverse complement strand
CCAGTTGGCAACCTAGGATCGGCCCTTCAGACACTAGTCAGGGTACAGGCTGGTTTGTGTGCGTTTACCGAGCTCTCATTAAACAGACACAAATCTGATTTTGTTGAGTTGTCTCTAACAGCACTCTATACTTTCTTCACCTTGCTCCCGCTATCTCCTGTTTCGTCACCAATCTTAGGGATAATCACTTTTGCAGGGATAGTCACGAGCCGGAACCTCGTTCCTACCTCATCCTTTGGGAGCTGTCTCAACGTGGAGCTTGGGAAGCTCGTTTTCCTGGGCAACACCACAGCAGTTGTCACTCTGGACTATCGTCCCTCCAGTACGTGGCTGGGTCCGCCAGCGACGTCTCGCTCACCAGGTCACTTGCTGGAGAATGATAGCCAACTCCTGACAAGGAGACCAGTTTCTACGTGATGCTTGGGTACGCCAGCGACGTCCCGCTCACCAAGTAGCCATAAGAATGGACGCCCATAAACCTGATGCTGTAACTTTCAGTTTGGTACTTGGGTCTGCTAGCAATGTACCACTCGCCAAGCCACTAGACTGAAGGCCAGTAGACCAGGCTACCTACCCTATCCAACAGCCCACACCTTACTCTCCATCATGCCATGCCTACCCCTTTTGGGACATCTACATATCTGATCTGCCACCCCCCTTATGCCTCACCATAGGGCTGGGCAGGGCAAAGCAGCCCAGCAGGGGCTAGTTCTGGCTGGAGTCCTGGGGTGTAGAGATTCAGGTGCCAGCCAGGTATACACCTGGGAGGAGGAGGCTGCTCGCGAGTGGGGGTCCGCATCCAGCAACTCCTGCTCAACCGCGAACCTTATCTGGCACATGCAATGTGCAGTTTCTCCGCTGCCACGAATGCCGCCGCAAAAGCAGCCTACCTTCACTCGACCCACCAACGTCACTAGGGTGGTCAGAAAACTTGTCACACCTACCTATACTCCTACCAGGGTACCCACTCACCCATCGCTCCCAAGCACGCCTTCTAAGGCATAACGTCCTATAATAGAAGTAACCAAATCCAGTAACATAGGCCCCAAGATAAACCCTGTACGAGTGGCAACCACTGCTTCACCATCACCTGGGGATGGGAGGGGAGAAGAGCCTTGGCGCCACCCTCCAGCTGCCAGACACACTAAGGGCGTGTCGCAGTGGATTCTTGAAAATTCATTTTCCAGTGCACTAACAAAAAAAAAAATAATAAGGCAGGCAGGGAAAACAATGAATGTAGACTTGGATTTTTGATCTGAAAAATATCACACATAACCTTAAAATGCATTTATGTTTCAACAAACGACCTAAACATGTAATTAAAAACTACTTACTCAAGTCAATTTATGATTTATTATTCACTTTGAATAAAAACTTCAAGTCTTGAAATTGGGTGAAATTTGATTTTTTTATTTATTTTAATTTTTTCTTCTAGTGTTCCTTTCCATGGTTAAAATTGCTACAACTGATTTATTTGCAACAATTTTCGCCAACAATTACATGCCGAGCTGTAATTTCAAAACCGTACAATATAAACCAACCCTGCAACCGATAGTTCCCGACAATCACACCCGTCAAAATACAACCACGTCTATAACCTTAGTGCCAGTTGCACCTACCCTCATAAACGACAGCCATGTATAAGCAGATCATATTTCAAAGCACACATTTCCTTGCAGAGAAACTTATTTTATAAACAAATATAATCATAAGCATGTGCAACACATGCCTTTTCAATATTTGTGTGCTTACATTGCATTGCTGTAAATAACAGTTTTCCACCAACAGCACAGATTCCTCTGTTACTNGCCTTTTCAATATTTGTGTGCTTACATTGCATTGCTGTAAATAACAGTTTTCCACCAACAGCACAGATTCCTCTGTTCTGATTTATTACCACCATACAAGGTTTAACTAAGATATAAAGTGTAAAAATGTAACTATTTCTTTTAATGCTTTAGGAAATTCCAATACCGCAAATTACCTGTTAAGTTCAATTGGAAATCAACACACAAGATAACACACTTTCAATTCTTCCTGTACACACAACACACACAGTAATTTAATACTTAATTCTTCTATTCTAAATCCAGCTTAAATCTTCTGACAGTAACAGTTCAAACTTATAAACTCCTACGTTGAAACAAAGGTTTCTCGGGTAATAAACTTTAATTAGCTTCCGAATTCTCAAACAACGTAAATTTATTTAATGTCTTATTTCTTGTGTAATGTAATCTAAGTTCATGTCTCAATTGTTGTAATTTTATAAAATTTTTCTATTTCTCGTAAAAAGTATAATGCTACGTTTGTAATTCTTTTACATAACCTCTGTAAACATCAACATCACAGATTAAATGGTAACATCAGATACTACTTCACACGGTATAGTGTGTAACAAAACATCATCCCAATTGATAATAGTTACAAGTGTGACCGCCAGCGCTCTCCCATTCCACTATTTTTTCCACAAAGTAGTGCTATGAAACCTATTCATCTGTGGTCAAGCAGTTAGTTTACAATTCTGCAATAAATGTTTTTCACAAGTGGCTATGTTGTTTTTGCTGAAAGATTTTGATTGATGCAATATCCTATAAACGATAAAAGCAGATAATTTGATTGCTTTGTATATATAGAAATTTTGCAGAGACCACTGTAAATGAACAGTGGGTACCATTTTTCGGTACATGCATTTTCAGTACATCGAGGGTCCACTGTTATTAACTTCCCTCCATAAAAATCTTATTTCTGGTAACAGTGAGGGGTTGTATTTTTGCAGATATATGTTACATTACACTATGCATATAATGAATGATGGTTCAATTATAACAGCAATTAAAAAAAAAATGAACCAAATTATTTTGAACTTCAATGCATCAGTAACATTGAAAAATAGCTATCTTGGCCAAGGTAATTTGCATATCATAGTTTAAGAAACGTTGCTCTAGAAACATGGAAATGATTACAGGAATAACACAGTCACAGAAAAACTGTCAGTGAATAACTTTACGAGAGCTCAAACAAACTAATATGTACATAGACAACTACGCATTCTGACTTGCTTCTGGTTCATGTACCAAAATATAAAAGTTAAAACAGCAAAACCAATATGCAATTCTTCTTCAAAAAACAAACTATACTGAGTTCTTAATTTTTTAAATAAATAATTTTTGGGATTACGCAAAATGAGAGCAATGGGAGTGATGCATGGAGGTTCCACAGTATTCTAAGCAAACTGTCACATGCACCCAACATCAAGAATATTACATTCACCTTTAAAGCCACTGATTATACTGCCACGCCCGTTTGCCAGGCTACGGTACAATATGTTTTCAAGGTATGCGAGACCATTGTTGTTGACTATGTTGAACCCAACCAGCATTTCTATCTGTTTCCATCGGTACACTCTCTCCTGCAACTCTTGCGTCACTTCATTCAACATCGTTCTGGAAAACAAACACTTGTTCAGCAGTTTGCACAAGACCTGCCACTGATTACAGGTGTATAGTCGGTTCACGACTGGAAGAAACTTTTGAAAATCAACCTTTGAAAAAACACCCTAGCCGTTAGCGACATGCATATAACATTACAAACAGCGGCGAGCGCGGATACAGTTATGCCGTTAGGTTGCCAGCACAAAGAGAGGAAATAGTTCCAAAGTTTTAACGTAATTGTTAATTTATCGCTTACAAATGGGTGTCGAAAAGAATTGTATCTTATTATGCCAATTATTAATGACGTGATGCTAACATATTTAGATTTCAACGTTTCTTGCATAGTCGCATGATTACGCTTAAGGTTAAAGTAACGTGGCCATTTGTTTACTAACCTTCGTAGTCCTTGTGTTGTTGACACACATGCCAGAGAATTTGTGCGATTATCTGGTTTAACCTATAATAATTCATTTATTTGTCTTGTTTTACTAATATCCGCTCTTTATTATTTGGTTTTTAATAACGTATGATTTTAATTTGTGCTCACTTTCAGTTCTAATTTCTTTTGTTTTTATGTGTTTCGTGCACGTGTCTTTCCTTTGCCACTTTATTCTAACGTTGCAGTATTTGCACATGAGAATTGTTTTCACATTGTCGAAGACGTAGAATCCTTCACTCGCAAACTCTGCCGTCCTGTCGAAAACCGTCACAACCATTTTTAAATAACGTTTTACAATTGTGCGAAACATCAGACTCAACCACCATGCCATTTTAACGTCTGTAGCAATTTCGATCAATACTGATGATCTTGCCTTCGATGTACGGGAATTTATCGAGTCATTAACAATCAATTGTAAATAGACAACTACTATCGATTCATAAAAATACTCACATTTTGGGTTTATAGAATGAAATGTTTTTTCGCTGGCATCGCATATTCTTTTGTGTGAAATTCTCAAGATTAAAAACTTTACGCTTGTGGAATATCCATTAATAATATATACATTACATGACTTTAATAATGGGTACGTGCATGTGCGAAAACATCTACACACACAGTGGAATGTAAACATTGCATGTAAACATTGTCATGTGACTGCCACATGGCAGTCACATGGCAATGTTTGTTTTCCTTTGGCACAAGGATACGAAATTGGCTTGAAAGTAAATCTTTAGCAGGGCTTCAAGATAGTCTCTTCCAGCCATGAACCGACTATATGCTACCAGTAACTAAGTAATAGAGTAGGCATCCAGGTATGTTCACATGAAACAAGAAAGTAGCATCACTCACGAAAGTCACTCTAGAAATATATTAAAACTGCAAAATACAATGGCATAAATGAACTGAGGCACAGGCAGTTCATGGTTATTTAAGCACTTTTGAAATCAACACTTGGAAAATATCACTACCCGACCTGCATATGTTTCAATGGGCACACTGGCTGACAAGTGCACAGTAAGGTCGGCGAACACTGACGGAAAGTAGTCCCATGTCTTAACAATGAACTAAAATTTTTTAGGTAACATTTGTGGATAACGAAATTATTTATTTTACTTTCTGTTTTTTAATGCAAATAAGTGTAAGAATTAACCAAGTTGTAAATATATTTACTTTCCTAATAATTTCAGACCCTTGAATTACGCATGAATAAAGTGCAGAGGCCTAGGTAGGAAAAAGTTAATTTTACATATGGTGGAATAATACTCAATGTGCGGATACGTAGATCTTAAGCAGGACTTTCAAAAGTGCTCAGTTTACCGCAAACAGCATTTAATAAAACATTAAGCATGCTAATGTGTTCATATTTAGGTCGTTCTGTTTTATTATTGTAGCCAAGAGAATGGTTCTCCATACTTAACCTTAACCATGCACTTCACACAGCAGAGACATAAAACAGTTGCAATACAACAAGCCACACAGAATACATCGTGTACAGTTCAGTCATTAATAAACATGGTGAACATGGTGACTGCAGTCCTGCGTCCATCCATTGTGACAACTGGTTTACGCCTGTGAGGCGACGGCGTGCACCCTCATTAATCCCACCCCTTACTTCCATTGCACCACCAACATTCCCACGCCGAAGATGCCTAAAGACCAAAGGAACCAGAGACACCCCTAGCCCAGGAGGATATATGAGACTGCACCTGCTCGCCTCAGCACAAGTCATGCTAAGTCTGTTAATGCAGGAATGTTTCTTTATTGGTAAATTGAGGCAGGGTGCAGTAGTGAATGTCCAACTGGTACCCACAAATTAAGAGGAGGTCGGCGCTCTGACCTGAATTTGAAATTTAAAGGTTCAAAAAGCAAATATTTTGGCAAACAAAAATCATAGATATTCAATTGGTGCAGATATAACATTTTAAGTACAAAAGTGTATACATCAGGAAAAATCATCAAAATTATCTTGGAAAGTGTTTATAAAGTAATTAAAATAACTATAAGTTGATATAAGCGTTCTTTAAAATCTGCAATGAACACAATCATAATATGCCTAAAACCATACTGTAAAAATTTGTTATAGTGAAACTAAAACCCATATTTTAGAGTAGGCTTTTGCCATGATAAAAATAGTTGTTCCTTATAAAGAAATGTTTGTTAGTGTGAAGTTAGTTAAAGTGGTGTTTTACTATACTGTACTGGGAGATTTTACTGCGGTGCTCAAATTTCCTTCTTTGTTTTCACTGTGCCAGGACTACACCTTCATTTCAGTAAACTAAACCAACATTAGTTTTAGTTAGCCCAAGCCTAACCGATTTGGCTAAAATACAGCAAGTGGATGTTATTAATTACAAAAGACTACGCAAAAAGAAGTGTACCTTGCTTCCATGATGCTCCGATCCACGTCATCTATTGACTTTCCATGAGTAGACACAAATGCACCAACCAGACTTGTTCTCTTCTTTCTTAATTTTTCGCACTAAAAAAATTTAAAAGCACTTACAATAAAACATGCAATAACATTTTAATGACCAGAACACATAACACCAGATCATAACTCCATAATCACTAAGCCTATTACAACTGATCAATACAACTTGCAAACCTCTCTTGCTCAATGGAGCAGCTCACCCTGGATGTTGGTAAACTTGGATGCAGAGAAGGTCAAAGTAGGCTTAAAATAGCTGTGGTCGGTACACAGAATACTGCTTTGTAGGGTTGTGCAAATATTCAGAATACCAAAACAAAAAATTACAACTTTAATTTTTGTTTCAGTAAGAAATTTGGTTGCCAAAAGTTGTGTAATGATGCAGTTAATAATAATTTAATTGGGAAATTGGTTAATTTTCATTTGTTTTTTGAGGAATCGTATTTAGCTACTGTAGTAGTATTTCAAGTTTTGGCCCTGTTCGTATGTTTATCTGTCAGGCGCTTGCTTTTTCTGAAGTCTCAGTTGAGGTTGCATCAGCAATTGGAGATAAGGGTTGTTACCTCATTCCTAAACATTTTTTTCCTTCGAGAATGTTCTAGAAATTCAATTATTTAACTTATAAGCAGTTCGGCTGGCGTGGGAAAGAGGTTGCGACGGGGATCGCATGGTAATCCGAACGGATTTTGTACCACAACATGCCCTTATTTGGTTAGATTTTTGGCACCCTGATGTGGAGTGAGGGTAAAGCGCATGGCGGCTTTAGCCCTGAGCATCTGCCGCTTGCTAACAGTTGACAACCAGCTCTTGAAGGAGACACGTCGAGAGTGGCAAATTTTGCTACACTGGTAAGCACCCGTGACTGTTACTTCTTTTTTTTAACTTCAATTTTCGGCTAGTAACTTTTATTATACTAAATTATTTCCATTGGTGTGGGAGGCTACTAGGATGCCAGGAGTGAACTGACACCCTTCCTTCTTTCATAATTGTCTCACAATGAGAGTTTTTAGCGATGTGCATAATTAATGAACTCTGCGGTGCTGTTCTTTGCTCGACTGTCTCGTTAAACTAACGGTTTGAGACTTAGCATTAATAAATTAAAGAACGTGAACTGTTCTTTTAACTTGAAATAAAAATACAGAGGAAATAATATGAGACTTTGATTCTTTTATTTTAATATGGCATCTTTATTTAAGTTTCATGTCTCTACTGAGTAAAACCGAGCTGTGATTCCAGTCGCCAATTCTGACATCTGCGACATTAAAAAGTTGTAACAAAACGAAAATTCTAGATTTTTTATGAATATTCCGGTGTTTAAGGAATGTTCATTTAGTGCATCAGCAAAGGAAATACTTGTCTGTAAATCATCTTGTTTGTTTTCATTCTTTTATAAACGAAATAACTAGTAACATACCGTATTCACCCGAAAATAAGAAGACCCTGAATGTAGGCTGACCCCCATATTATGAGATCATGTCTCAAGAAAACTTATTTACTCACAATTTTAATTTTCCTGCTTACAAAGTCACCGCCTGGAATAACAAAAAAATAATAAGCCCAATCACTTTTAACTCTTTTGCTTAAATCACTGCATAGAATTAAAATACTTAATGACTGAGATTGATGCTATAAATGCACACTATAATAAATGCCAGTATTTAATTTTTTTAAGGCATTACAAAAATACTGTAAATGGCATATTATTTTAATACTTTTCTTTCAGAAAATATTTTCAGATTACTGTTTACAAAACTTTGTATTGTTTACCGTGTTAGAAGAAACATGACCATAGACTAAAATAACACTATGACCATAGATACTAAACACTTGAAAGAAATACGTGCTGATAGTGCCACCCTTATGCAACCAAAACCATGCCATGTTATCTATGAGTTTCATGTTCTGAATTCCAAACGGCCACCATTATTTACACAGCAGCAGTAGGTTAATCCTATAACCGCAATGTAAATAGGGAAGTTTAGATATAACTGAATTATATTTAGCGTTATTATCAACCTCGTGTGTCTATATTTATATGAAAAATATATGCATTTACATATGATGTGATTGCCAGTCAAATGGGTAAGTAAACATTGCATGTTATTGTAGGTTTAAAAAGTTTGCTGTTGATTGTAAGACAACCCCCATTTTTAAAAATACATTTTAAAGTGAAAACTATTGTCTTATTTTCGGGTGAATACGGTAAAATGGGGAGAGAGACATGTATTGGCACATTTTATAATTGTAAAATATATTTTCAGCTTTCAAAATTTTATCGAAATTGGTTAAACACTATGGTAGACATACAAAATAAACCTAAAATATTTTTATGACAGCCATTTTAAAATTAGCAACTTATTAATTTAATTTGCATGTTTCATGGCCTAACAATAAGCCTTCCTATCCTTCGGAAAGTAGGCTAAAGTTTGCCTCACACAGTGGGGCAAACACTAAGACTGTACAGTGTACAGGCAGTCCTCTACTTTCATACACAATGTGTTCCTAAATTTGTGTATGAAAGTTGAAATGTATGAAAGTAGAACCCTTATTTTAATGTGATAAATGAGGTTCCGTTCCTAGATGGGGAAAAAAACTTACTAAACAAAAAAAAAATATTCAAAACAATATATTTACACACAAAGAAACAAGATCATGCATCAAAGTTATTTAAAAGTGTTTAAATATATAGCTAATAGTTCAAACAATTGATAAGACATATTTTACACACACAAACATTTGACTAATTTTTCCAATCTTCAAACAAACTGAGAGCTTTGCATTGAATTATTGCAAGGCTGATAGGGATATTTTTCTGGTGTTGATCGTCTAACCACACTTTTAAAGACCGTTCCATCTCTTCCATCGCTACACCCCGCCGTTTTGAAATTATTTTAGAAGAAAGATTTCCCGAATTTATAACATAGTCCCTTATATTTCCTTTACTTTTTACAATAGAACGCACAGTGGATCGGCTCAGGTTGAAAGACCGTCCTATAGCCGCAAGTGATTTGCTACTTTCCGATTGCGCGATAATGTCTAATTTTGTTTGTACACTATTTACAACATGTTTTCTTTGTTTCTTACACACCGAGTCTTCATTACTTTCGTTTTTACGTTTGTTATTCATTGCGTGGTGTAATAATTATGTACGTGCGCCAATAGATTTAAAAAAAAAAAAAAAACAATGGATATAAAATTAACCTCAAAGGAAACTAAAAACCATAATAAAAACAACGGAAGTTCTAAACAGGAGCGGCATAGCGCCATAGCGTAGTAACACATCAGACATACAACTGCATATTTGTTCAGTTATATCGGAAACATAGTTCCGTATATCCACACCAGAGGTCTCTACGTAGTATAAGTCAACTTTGCTGCAATATTATTTGCGAAGACAAAACCTACAGAATATAAACAATCGATATATCTTTGATGTTTACGTTTCTCGTGGAGGCATGCGCGCGATATTTTTTTTGGTTATGTACGAAAGAACGAAGCAAACACGCGAAAGTCGAATTTATGGTGTAAGAAACCAATGTACGAAAGCGCGAATTGTACGAAAGTCGAATGCGCGAAAGTAGAGGACTGCCTGTAGTGGTAAACCACTTTACACAGGACCATTGTATAAGTGTCTATTTTTTAATGATTTTCAACATGTGAGTACCGTCCTCTACACTCGCTTGTTTTTTTTTTTAAAGCTTCTGTTACTCACAGCTTCCCTTGCCAGCTGCAGCTGCTTCTCTGCAACTATCTTCTTCTTGATGTAAGCCTTGTTCTCTATTTCGTGAGTGAGTTGTAGCCAGTGCTGTAGGCCAAGTGGGGGTGACCAACAACGATCTTCCAGCTCGCCTTCTGCACGCTGGAGTTCTTTGCGCAGCAACTGCAATAGTTACACGACACACAGCTTTGCTTTACAGGAGGCTTGGCTGTAAACGATTTCATACCAAAATCAATTTACGGTACTTACAATATGTAACTAACTTTACTCCAGTCTTGTAGGTAGCTGCTAATATTTAATCAAATTATGTTAATTATCTAATCGGAAAAAAAATTTCAAAACACAATAAAATATTGGATTTTACCAAACAGGTTCTGAAATCACAATTCACAACAAAAACAACAATTTTTCCAACAGTAACTTTTATAAAATTGATCTGTTACCAAATATGCTGTAGACCAATAATGGACAGCTTAAGATTTCTGCGAAAAAAATTCCAGTCGTGTTGTCACCTCCATCCAGCAGAAAGCAGCACCAATGTTTAGTTATACATTCCATGGAAATTGTGAGAGTTGTGAGAGCCTACCACCTTCATGCAATAGCTCAGAACACAGACGCTGGGAATTAGCTGATCAACTTATAACAAAATCCAGGCTTCAAAATAAGATAATCAGAGCTCCAAGCCACATTCATCAGCTATACCGGCAAATTTTCCCACCGCAACCCTAGTTTGCCTCCTGGCCACTAGGTTTACTACCAACGGCGCCCTTCCACCGTACTGCAGTGTCCTACAACTTGCCGCCTGATGAAGCTGGCCTAGCCAGCAAAACATCGTGATAGCGCAATCCCGTGAAAAATGTCTCATCTTTTTTGTGTGAGCACCTGACGACAAATACTAGACTGTGAGTACGACTTCCTGCCCTTTTGTATATTTTTAACTTTATCAATTATACAGGCTAAGAGTTAAAACTTATAAGTACTAAGTTTGAAATGCAATGGTTATTTTTTCCTTGCAAACCCATCAATTTATGCAAAGGTACATATTAAAAATGCTGAGTTACATATTTGTGAAATAAGATCGCAACAGGCAAAATCACCAACATTCAACAAACTCACAAACTGTTCATAGTTACGAGTTGACCATTGAAGAGAAAGTTCACAAACCTCAATTTCATCCTTCAACTGAGTGACTTCAAGGTCTGAACAGGACGTCCGGAGTTCTGAATTCTGCTGATTGCCTTGCTCTAGTAACTTCCGTTCCAAATTCTCCTTCTGAGAAGCAACACTTTCTTGTTCTAGCCTGGCCCGTTCCAATTCTTTCTGCAACAAAACATGCCATTATTCCAGCATTGCGACATCACAAATAATTTAATCCAAAAATTACCTTTTTTTGAAGATTTCCACCTAGAATGAATTACAAGCATGTAATTCTGTTTATATTCAGTTTTTACTATTCACATCCTCCAAATGCCATACATGAAAACTGTTTAAAAGAAAATAAGGATGGTTAGAGTCCCCCTTTTTACCAGTTCTCAATTCTCGGTTTTTTTTATCAAAATTTATAAAAAAAACTGCTGGCAACATGTAATCTGTTGACAAACTATTGTGTTATATATATATTTTTGTTTTGTTGGCGCACCTGGTGTGTAGTGGTGTTGTCGTCATCTTTGTTTTGTGTGTATATCATCTAACCGTTATGTGGATTAGTAAATTAAGTTTTAACGTGATACTGTGCTTAATAATGACAACAGGTTATGGGTCCAGGATGCGGGGACATGCGGATAAGAATTCTTTAAGCACGGTAAACGCACAAGGTTTGCATACACATTGACGACTGGATGTAATTCAGGGTATCTGGATCCTCTATTGCCATGAGTTCTGCCGAAGCGGAGATTACTTTCGCTACCATGGCGAACTACTCAGAATTGCTGCCTCAAATTGAGAAGTTGGAAGGTACCAGTAATTACAATAACTGGAAATTTTTGATGGAGCTCTATCTAGTGCACGAAGATTTGTGGAATTGTGTCTTCCCGGATGACGGCCGCCGACCTGAAGAAAGATCAAAAAGCAAGAGCAAAGATTTGTCTAGAGAAGCATGGGATAACCTGTTAAGTGCTTACGAAAACAAGGGACTTACAAGGAGGTTAGGTCTGTTGCGGAAGTTGTTCGGAATGAAACTGGAGGATCACAAGACAATGGAAGAATATGTATCCGAGGTCATGTCACTCGCACGGCAACTAGCCGACATCAGTGCGCCAATTGACGAGTTTGTGGAAGTCATCATGCTCGGTGGTTTACCATCAGAATATCATCCAATGGTGATGGCACTGGAAAGCTCAGGGGCCACGATAACAAGCGACTTTGTAAAGGGGAAACTCATTCAGGAAGACATTAAACATACAATTGTGGATCAGAGACATTCCAGGTGATGCATCCTTTGTAGCCAACAAAAGGCATGAATCGTCCTCAAAACACATGAGAGAGCTGAACTTTAAGAAAAACTGGGGCAGTGGAGTATTCAGGTGTTTTAGTTGCAACGAGCCAGGCCACAAGGCATGCGACTGTCCCAAGAAGCAAGGACGGAGTAAATAACGAGACGGTGACTGGTCGCTACTGACAGCATTATCTGCAAATGGAAACTGAACTGATTGGTATGTGGACTCAAGCGCCACCAACAGTATGAGGAACTAAAAAGATTGGTTAGAGTAGTACCATGTTTCAGAAAAGTAAGAAGTAATGTGTGCAATTGAATGTGTAATTGGTACAGGTAACGTAAAAGTTTAGGTAGATGACAAGGGGAATGTGAGAACCATCCAAGGCGTTACTTACGTGCCCAATCTATCGACAAATTTATTTTAGCCAGTGTGATAATTAAGAAAGGCATGATGGCTGTGTTCTCTGTTGAGGGCTGTCAGATTTATAAAGACACTGATTGCAGCATTGAAGGTGAGGTGAAGGCTAGTGCGACTGAAGTTGGGGTATCTATAAACTGAATGTGGTGGCAATCAAAGATAATCTTGCAGTGAAGGGTAACACACAGATATTTTGGCACAGAAGATTGGGGCACTTGAGTTGGAATAACACAAAGTTACTGCGAGATGACATGGCATTAGGTAGATGAGAAACCCCGCATCCCCTTGTCTGGAAGGGAAGCACTCAAGAAAATATTTTGACACAAACTAGAACTTATTCACACAGATTTGTGCGGGCCGATGGAAAAAGAGTTCATAAATGGTGCACAGTATTTGCTGACATTTATCGACAATGCCACCCAGAAGACTTTCGGCTACTTCATTAAGTCAAAGGATAAAGTACCAAGCAAGTTCTGTGAATTCAAGACGAGGGTAGAAAACGAAACCAGAATGAATACTTTGGTCCAACAATGGAAAGGAATATGTTAACCAAATGATACAAAGAGTACATGGAATGACTGGGATTAAACATCAGTTAACAGTAGAGTACACCCCAGAGCAAAATGGGGTGGTGGAGAGAGCGAATAGGACGATTGTTGAGAAAGCTCGCACAATGTTGCACGATGCCAGCCTCGATAAAAAATATTGGGCTGAGACCACCATTAACACGGCCATTTATCTAAAGAACAGATCACTGACAAACGCCTTAAAGGACATGCCCTGAAGACGTATGGTCGCGACAAAAGGTGGATCTGAGCAAGTTGAGTGTGTTTGGATGTACCGCATTCATGCATGCACCCAAATATCAGCGAAAGAAATGGGATGCCAAGAGTAGAAGTAAGATATTTGTGCGATACTGTGGAGATACAAAAGGATATAGACTCATTGATCCCAAGAGTACGAAAAGAATTCATAGGTTCCGCTTTGATGTGTTCACTGAAGGGGAATCCAGATGTCTAGACGTGGCTGATGAAATGGAAGTGTCCACTGTGAAGTTTGCACAACCAGAAGTGGAGACTGAAATGCAACATGACAGACTATAACCAGATTTTCTTGGTTTTGCACTGCCCCCTTTGTCCAGGAACAAGACTAAATTTTGAAGACACCATATCAGTGCAGCTGTTGGCAGAACAGGGATGTCATATTCAACACAAAGTCTCAAAGTGTCCACCGCAAAGTGAAGAAAGAAGGTTCCCAAGAAGGGAAAAGTATCCATCCAAAGAAGTTCACTGACAAGGTGATGTACCAAACTGTGTGCGACAGTGATGACCCAAAGTCTGTCACAGATGCACTCTCAAGTGGAAATATACACAAGTGGCAACCCGCAATGCAAGAAGAGTTATAATTCACTGGTCAAAAATGATGCATGGATACTGACTGACGCCCCCCGAGAACAAAAAGGTGGTAAAGAGCCAGTGGGTATTAAAGGTGAATAGGGGTGATGTTGGCAGTGTCAATTGATACAAAGCTCAGTTGGTCGTGAAGGTATTCACCCAGGAAGTTGGGATTGATCATGGAGAAACCTTCTCCCCTGTGGTAAGGAACTCGACTGTCAGGATATTACTAGCACTCACAGCTGAACGGGAATGGGAGATAGACCATATGGATGTTGCAACAGCCTTATTAAACAGTAAGCTGGAGGAGGAAGTGTTCATGGAACTTCCAGAGGGCTTCGTCGTTGCAGGTCAGGGAACAAAGGTATGTCCGCTTAAAGTGTTGTATGGCCTTAAACAGTCATCCAGAGTATAGGATGAGAGACTGCACGGTACAATGTTTGAGAGGGGCTGTAAAGTGTCTGAGCATGAACCCTGTGCATACAGCAAGGCTTGTGGAGAAAACATTGTGGTTGCTGTGTAGGTCGATGACCTTGGCCAAGGAACAGCTGTTGCCTGGGAGTCTAGGAAGCAGCAAACAGTAAGTAGCCTTATCCAGCACAGAGACTGAGTACATGGCCATGTCTGAGGCAACCAAGGAGGTTATCCATATCAGAAGTCTGCTGCATGAACTGCTACAGAATGTTAACCAGGGGACTCAGAAGTTGGCAAATAATCCAGTGTTCCACAACAGGACGAAGCAGATCGACCTATCCTATGGACCTATCCTATGCACCCACCGAGAGGATGATTGCTGACATTTTGACCAAAGGACTACATAGTGCTTAACACAGTATATGTGTAAAGGGCTTGGGCATTGAGTCTCCAGACTAAGGGGGTGTGTTGCAGTTGGCAACATGTAATCTGTAGAGACAAATTATCGTGTTATATATTTTTGTTGTTGTGTTGGCACACCTGGTGTGTAGTGTTGTTGTTGCCTTTTTTCTGTGTGTGTATTTTCTAACCGTTATGTGGAGTGGTAAATTAAGTTTTAATGTGATACTGTGCTTAATAATGACATCATCAGCTTATATATACATATATATAAATTAGCTGATGATGTCATTAAGCACAGTATCACATTAAAACTAAATTTAATACTCCACATAACGGTTAGAAAAGACACACACAGAAAAAAGGCATATATACACACACACACAAAAAAAAAAAATCTTTTGCACAGAACGCACACTAAGATTCTGCGACATCTATTGCCATTCTTTTAATTAGTGGTTGCTGACTTATTTGTTCACAATAGCGAAATTGTGTTTGTGTGACGTGTGCTATTTTTCTGATGAATGAATTTTAAGTATAAATTATTATTGTACATAGTAGGAATGTGGCAGGAGCTATTTTGGTTGCTGTTAAATAGAGTCTAGGAACCCACAATATAATTTTGGTTCTCGGTTCTGGTTCTTAAGGCAAAGAACCAGTGGAAACAATAACTGGAAAACTGACCAGGATATCCACTAATATTTGCAAAAAAAAATTCCAGTACATTTCTCAAAACATTTCTATAAAAAAATTTTCTGAAATGTTCTAGACGGCACCTACCTCAAGTATAAATACGTGTGGGCCTCTGTGAGAGTGCCTCGGCGAGCTTGTGTGCAGTGAAGAGTAGGCCTTATCTGAGGGACTGGATGCGTGAGTGAAAAGACATACGGGACGATGGAAATTGACAAGTTTTAACTAAACACGTGGAAATAATTGGAGTACTTTAAGGGACATTAGCAAGAGTAAAGACTGTGAAAACGACTTTAATTAAAATGGAGATAGTAATTAAATATTGTTGTCAATAAGAATAAGAGTTGCAGTGTGGTGTTCTGAATTTTTAATCTTGAAATGTGTTCTTTTCCTTTGCTGTGTGAAACAACAGCACTTCCTCCCATACTGTCCACTGCGAAACTTTTGCTACACACTTTGCATTTCGCTTTATACATATCATTACAGCATCAGACACTACCCACTCAAACTCTTGCTCCCACTTACAATTGTATTTTATTTTACCTCGTCGCACACGAATCATGATTTTAAATTAGTAGACTATTGATTGAAACGAATAACAACGTCTATAATGCAACTAGAAATTTTCCACTGCAATATAGACCTACATCACCAACAACGGACGCGCACAGCCTGCAACGTAGTAATATCAAACAGAAACAAAACTAAAAAAAAAAAAAGAGGTGTGTCAGACACAATTTAAATGACAATTATCTCGACACACGGAAGAATAATCACTGCCAATTAACAAAATATTCTCTTAACGATACAGCATATCACCGTAAAAACACGGCACCGATCGATTATCTCTTTTGAAAATGTCAGTGCAAAAGACACAAAGCCGACGTCTACTACAACTGACGTCTGTCAATGCTACCGGCAACTTTGTTATTGTTCCCACGCGCAGCGTTGCCAAAACCTTCATGTTTATTTCTCGTATCAAGCAACAAAAATCTTGTACATGTACATTTCTAAAATAAAATTAATTAAAACAGTTTATAACAATGCCAACAAAAACTGACACGTGGGTCAGTGCCAATTCGCTTTCAATTTCACTTCCAGTCTTCTATTTTTAATGGATGCACCACACATCTTACACAATTCATCACTCCAAACCACTCGTGTCTGTATGAGAATTCTCGCACATCTTGCCGCCAACAAAACCGAAGTGTGACGACCATTTCTGAGTTCACATGAACACAGGCTGGGCGGTTGGGCTAGCCTCCGCCCACTGCTATGCTGCGCCCGGGCCCAACCGCACGGGAACATTCCTTTTCTTGAACTGTTGGGGAGACACATGATAGTGTGAGCAGCGTAGTACATTTATTTGCAACAGCACCGACTTTTCCTGAGCGTGTTTCCTAACAATACTAATTATAACAAATTTTAACCATAATTTGAAATTCCAGCAACAAAATGATTTCCCCGTACTTTCCTGTACATTCCCATATTAGAAAAAATGTCAGTACACTTCCCGTATTTTCCCGTCAGATGAACACCATGTGTGCTGGCTGACCCATTCCTACAAGAAAATGCATTGCTCATTATATATTGAAGGCTTGAAAAAATTAGAGGAATACAACAATTCAGATCCTAAACCTTAAAATCCATTTTTTACATAATGAAATGCATATTATAAATGTATGCAAACTTAGTAGATTAGAATTAACTTTTTTACCACAGTTGTTTAACATTCCTAAAACAAAGCAATGTTGTTAAATCATCTGTAATTAATTCAAAGTGAAATTCAAAGTGAAAATTACAAAATCAGTCTACCATATTTGGCAAGCAGCATTTAGCGTGGCTCTCTCCTCCCCAAGAGAAATTTCTTAATTGCCTGTTTCTGCACNTCCCCAAGAGAAATTTCTTAATTGCCTGTTTCTGCACGTAAACTATTTATGGTTTGACCAAGGTTTATAAAACCATTCAGAAGGAATTGAAGTCATTTAAAAAACTCGTTGTCGTGTCTGTATCTTTGTTAGGTTGTAGTAATTGATCCCACCTTTCTGACAGTTTCCAGTAGTAATAAGTCATTACCATGACACTTCACTAATCTTAAGACTTTTCTTATTCACAGAATCAGCAGGTTTCTGCTGCCATTTCAGTTGCTTTTGTAGTGTGCATTTNACGTAAACTATTTATGGTTTGACCAAGGTTTATAAAACCATTCAGAAGGAATTGAAGTCATTTAAAAAACTCGTTGTGTCTGTATCTTTGTTAGGTTGTAGTAATTGATCCCACCTTTCTGACAGTTTCCAGTAGTAATAAGTCACTAATCTTAAGACTTTTCTTATTCACAGAATCAGCAGGTTTCTGCTGCCATTTTAGTCGTCACAAGTTACAGTGTCTGCATGACAGGTGTCAATGACAAATGAGCTATGTTGACTATGTCCATTTAAAACATGTCCAGCCCGCCGTTATACAATTTCAATTCTGAACTAGGCAAGTCTGTCTATGTAACATTTACGACAAAAATTAAATACTGTATTGTTAGTAGAGACAAGGCTACATGGTGAATAGTGATAAAACCGAACTAACACTAAAATGCACATTAATAAACAGCAGCGTGACACCGGACTTTAAGTTAAGATACAAAAAAACTAAATAAGCAAAATGCTTTTTTTTTTTAAATAAAACTTTAATTATTTCTTCTAACAAATCATATTAGAATATTTTTGTAAGATTCTGCCCAAGGGAAATACATATTTGTCTAGAAACTTCTAAGTTTGTACCAGAAAATACTCTAATACCTAAAAGTGTAATTAATTGTCTTTGTTATGTTATTTTAAATAAAATGCTTACTCTTGATATACAGTTCTTTAACGCTATGTATTACAAAATTTACATGAATGTGTTTAAATACGCAATTTTTTTTGTTTTATCACATTGTGTTTACAACAATAAAAACACTAACACAGATATTTAAAATTTTTAAAACAAAATTAAGCTACAAATAAAACCACAAAATCTTGTCCCTAACTGTTAGTTATCTTCATAATTATAAATTGTATTTAGACAATTTCCATACCAAACTTGTATTCAATAATGAGTCTTACTACGTGTGTATCTAGAACAATAACGAGTTTAATTTTGTTGATATGCAACACCTGTGGTCCTCATCAACACCATAGGCCTAGATAAAACCAACCAACAAAATGCAAATAAAGAATTAAATTCAGTTTTATCTATATTCTGTTGTGGCAAAAAGGATAACGAAAACATTTATTAACATTTGAAGGAAAACACTGCAAGAAGTTGCTGCCTCGGAAAAATTTACCGGAAAAGGATCTCTGCAAAGCGATGTGAAAACATTCTACGACAAAAAAAGGCTGTCAGTTTGCAAGCAAGCAAGTTATTAACCTGCAAGTGGTCCAGTGCTAGCTCCGCCTTCTGCAAGCTCTCCATGTCTTTCATCATGCGATGTAAATGCTTGCGAGAGTTCTTGTTCTGACGGTAAGCATACCAGCAGCCAATCAGAGCCCCCAGCAGTAAAGTCACAAGTACCAAGTCTTTTATATGATTGTTGTAATCTGCAAAAATTTAAGTACAGGAGTCATCTTTCAGATACAATAAACAATGTCACCGCCTTCACCTATACAGAATAAAACGAGAAAATAAACATCCAACATCACTTACCTTTCGGTGGACCGAACAACACCACATCCATAGCTTTCAGAGCTATTTTCTGTTTATGGATGGGGTCCTTTATTCCGAGGATATTGTGTAAGTAATGCATGTTGGTCACAGCTAGCCTAGAAAAAAAAAAAA
>NQII01001090.1:191738-206332 GCA_002778355.1 Clitarchus hookeri | reverse complement strand
AAAAAAAAAAAAAAAAAAAAAATATCACTACACTAATTCTGACACACAACATTAATGGAATACGTAGTGACATCTTATTTTTCCCAAGTTTACAACTACAAACACTACTTTTGAGTGTACATGAAATGCAGTATGATGATCTTGAACTGGAGATTCAATATTTTACTAACTTTTCTGAATAACTTCAAGAATTAAAGCAGCAGCTCCTACAGAAAATTAAATTAAACTGTCAAATGTGCAATGGAAGGCTAAGGCGCTCTCTCTCTCTCTCTCTCTCTCTCTCTCTATATATATATATATATATATATAAACTTCTCCAGAACATATTAAAAAAGCCAAGAGTAAACAAAACTATTTTTATACAGGAATGGGCCAGCAGAATTCTTAATACCCCTACTTATTTATACATTGTCTCGAAACATCCATCCACTGCAATGGTGTTTGTATTTATGTATGTACACATAATTAATACTAAACATGCAAGCAGTCTTAAGGGAGTGGTTGTAGGTGCTTGTGATTGCACGCACAGCCTGCTGGGGGAGTGGAGGGAGGCGTACCGGCCACCCTCCCACCCCCCTGACCAGCATGTGTGGAGCCCTACTACTTCACGTCAATCAAACCTTGTCAATCCCTACGTTAAATTTTAAAGTGAATAATAATATTTCATTTTAAAAACTTGTAACTTTTAAGACAGAGACAAATAAATACTGTTATTAAAAATGGTTTCTTTACAACTTTTATTAATTAGTATCTAAAAACTTGGCACTTACCATGAGTTACGGGCACTCTATGCTTGTGCATTATTTTGTGACAAAGAGGTTTTGTACATGCCCTTCCACGATACTGCGTTTCAACTATTCCAAGCTGCACATTTTTTCTGAAAATATTTTCGAAAAACAAGGGTGTGGCTTAGGGAATAGGTACCATAAATTTTTTTGTCCCAAAGAAAATTTTTTAGCGCAACTGTACTATTTGTTTAAATAATTATTTTTAGATACTAAGGCTGAGCCATTAATAGTATATGACTTAATAAATGAAAAAATTCATTTTCAATTTTTAAAATAAGGTAGGTATGTTTTAACGAAAAACCATTAGGGTCCAGAATAAAATGAACGTACTACCTGAAATTTGTCACAGAAGTTGCTCATTCTACAGGTGGAATCCTATGCAAAACATGAAATATTGTTTTTCGCAGTCATTCCGTAACAAAACATATTGCATTTATGCTCCGTAACGTGAAAAACAACCTCCAGAAAGCAATGTGAATTTTTGAGGTAGTCGATTGGATGGATGTGTCTTTGCGAAAACAGGATCTAGGGCCATGCACTGTATCTTTACTTGTAATGAATAGCGCGGCTATCTAATGAGGAACCTAGTAACTGTACTTGGAGTAACAGCGCAGCCATCTAGTGGCAAGCGTAGCAACTGCAAATTGGAGTAACAGCACCGATATCTAGCTGATCATGCGACAATTACATGCTGGCCAAACAGCGTGGCCTTCAATTGCATTATCACAGAATTTCATGATGTACGGCTTCTTGAAAATAATTTACAGATTATATTCAAACAAAAGCAATCCGTAATTGGTATAGCTCAAAAATTTGTATTACAGTTGCAATATTCTATAAAAATGCAGTCAATGATACTGTAAAATAAATAGCGGTCATTTACACTACGATTCAGTTTTCAACACAAAACTATGGCTGAGATTAACATTTCAAACAATTGTGCGAGCATCTACCTTGCTGAATTTATGGAACAACAGGATTAAAAAGCAGCAAAACTTCATTTATACAGACAGAAAAACATGCGCATTAGTTGATTTGTTTGACACAAATGTAATTATCTTAGCAGAATGTAATAGAAATACAACGGCTGGGACGCTATTTGAAATCTATGAATCAAATTTGGGTTGTTGGAGAGAAGCACGCAATGTAATTATTTGCTTCCAAAAGCACAATAATTTCTTTTTGTGGAATGATATATATTTGTTTTGATGGGAAACCATTTCTATCAAAGACAAAATTAAACCCCCCTCAGAAATTAAATTTCCTACTGAAATGGTGGTTTAACCTGTAGCCTTATATGCATACTAAAAATTCCCCCCCCCCCCCAGGATTTTCATCAAAAAAACTGTGTGTGGCTTAGAATCGATGGCATCTTTGATTCCAGTAAATACAGTGTCAGTTTATTCAGAAGACGTGTTTATTGAAATAAATAAATATTTCAGTACAAATCCTGCAATTTTCCTGTAAGAAGCCACAGAAAATGTACTTTGCACTCGGCTGCCACACAACATTTAAACATTGCTGATGAAAAGGGGGTCCAGTAAACACGTCTACTGCATCAGTCGAGCTGATGCCTCGCTCGTCATTTGGTCAGACGGCAACTGCAACGTCACAAACTCAGTTTAATTAAATTTATCATGTCAGCATTTCAATTGCAAATTAAAACAAACAGTACCTAATATCTTCATTTGCAAACCCAGTCATTAGTAGCATGAATGTGTGGACCAGATTTCTAATGCAAATGCTTGCGGGAAGCACAAGAAAAAATAAGGAAAATTGAGATAGTTTTGTTTACCTAATTGCCACTGACTTTGCATAAATTTCCTCATTTTGCTTACAAAGACTTATTTCATTACTCATTCGAGGAAAGAAATGCCACAACTTGTGTTAAATTTGTGTGGTGATTTTACTTGAATAGCGTTTTGTGAACTGCTCCTAGGATGCACCCTGCAGTCACGGACGTGTTAGCGAGTAGCGTGGCTCTGAGGAGTAAGACACAACTACTCAAGGTATCTGGATGTGTTGTCTGGCAGTTGATCAAGGAGGATTTGTTGACGGATGAAGATGGCAACGAAAATTTTAAAGCGTCATATTTAATCATAGCAACTACAAAGTTTGGCAAGGTGGTGTTCTCTTCTCGACACCATGTATACAAGTAGAGAATAGCTCATGCTTGTGCTTTTCCTTTCGCTTTTCGATAACTCTGCTATGATTTGAGATGCAATGGTAAACTATTTTTTGCTAGCCTCTGCTTCCTCGGACATCATTGAAAAACGGTGGACATCAACCATTGGTTGCCAGCATGCATCAGGACTTTCGAGGCAAGTTAAATAGCTGCACCTAAGAGCTAAAGCAATTCAGGTTTTGGCCGTTCACTGAATCTTTGGTGACCTGTCAGATTGCATTCAGAAACACTATTACCAGCCATTTCAGGGAAACCATATCTGATAACGGACTCGTGTAGCAGGTGTCCAAAGTAAGTTGGAATTTTCACGTCTAGTAAATTTTAAATGTTTTCAATAGTTACTATGAAACCACAAACACACCCTTAGATAAAGGGGATGCTGGAGCAGTGGCTGGGTTGCAGACAAAGATAACAGTCATCCCAGCTTGGAGTATTATCGCTGTAAATGGATGCACAACAGTACTGAAGAATCAACTCTACTCATAGTTAATTTCTCTGCACAATTTAAGTTACAACTCTATTAAACCAAAATGAGAACGACTCTCCTACAGTGAAATCTTGATACAACATGCACAATGGGACTTACAATTTCATACTTAATAGCGAGAAATATTTAGTAATCTCACATCTGCCAGGGACTTAAAGAGGTACTTTAAAGTAAAGTTCTTCATAATGAGATCTTACAGTATTTAACCACAAACATCATACAAAAGTTTATATGAAATAATCAGTTTTGCAGCATTATTTGAAAATCCATGATGTTTTACTTTCCTTTTCCATCATAACTTGAAAGTAACTGTTAACATGCTAAATGTGACTTCCTGCAAGCACCTTAATTACTTTGCTGCACTCAGCACCTTTAATATCTCCATACATACAGCCTAACTAGGGTCTCAAGAAGGGATGGGTCAGTTACGGTTGTCAGCTTTTGGTTCCACCAGTTCTTTGCTTTGAGAACCGGAACTGAGAACCAACAATACATTTATATTATTGTTTCTTCACTTTCTTATAATAGCAAACAGACATCACTCCTGCCAAATTTCTGTTACAATAAAAATTGATATTTAAAATTTATTCACCAGAAAAATAACCCACGCCACACAAATACAATTTCGCCATTGTAAACAAACAAGTTTCTCCATTACCCATAAACACAAGAAACTGCCATAGATGTCATATAACCCTGGTGTATGCCCTGTGCTTGAGATTCCCCATGCTATCGATACTAGCAACACCACTTCATTCTAGTGACCACTTGAGCGGTCAGTCACCAGAAAATGGCATCCATGTGAACTGTTGATATGTCATCAGTGGAAACTATAAATAACAATTAAGTTATGCAACCATGACATTAAAAAAAAAATACTTTGAATGCTTTGAGGTTATTAAGTCTTATTACAGCAAACTTGCATGTGGCGTTTACTGTTAGAGTACCGAAAACGGTTCTTTTTTTGTAGATGAGATAATACTTTTATTTTCCAAGATGAAGATCAAAATAATGGCTTACAAAGTGTGGCAATATTTGATAACCACGACGACACACTCAACAACTAAGTAAAAGCAGTATTCAAACATCCTCGGTAAACCAACACTCGCTTATCTAGAAATGTAACTTTATTAAAGAAAATCATACAAACCCCACTCGTGTATTTGTAGATACTTAATCAGCACAAATTAATTAAACAAAACATGTTTCACATGTACAACAAATATTATCAAGTTTGACTTATACTTTTAAAAAATTTTGGATAACGAAAACTAATTTAAATAGATTGAGGATTTTTTGCACTACAACTACTTACAAGGTTAGTCTATTATGTAACAGGACTGGTGAGAAAAATGTAGTTTAGGGCCAAAGTGTTACAATGTACCTTCAACCTCCTTGAACAAAATCTCCTCCCTTATCCATAAACTGCTGCATACCTATCTTCCACTGTCCAAAACTGTTACGTTCTTGCATGTCACTATCCCAATAAATTTAGATAACCTGGAATTTTTACATGGTACATTCTTATTAATATTTATTGGGGTTTTATAAGGTGTAATTTTTCTGATTGTTGTAGTGTTCTTTTTTGCTGGCGAGAGTAGAGGAGTTAGGCTCTTGTGACAGGGAGTCGGGTCGCTAGTTCTGGGGGCACAAACACGTCAATCTTCCAGGCTGTAGCGGTCGGTAGCTGTCGGGGCACAAGTGACCAGGCGACTTTCCCTACTGAAGTTAAGGAAAAAACAAGTATAGTGCCGACTTACACCGCAAGTCGTTAGTTGTCCACATCTTGCCATAGTGGTGTTTCAGGTTTGTGAGGACTATGGCATCAGTTGTATGACGACCCGTAAGTGAAGAGGTGCCACGGACAAGAGCCCCAAACTGATGTTGCAGTGCCTTGACTAAGTTTGCTACCGTTAAGCTGTATGTTTTGACGTACGTCGCATAAAGGAAACTCTGAATTGCAGTAAAAAAAAAAACTAACTAACTAACTAACTGCAAAATTGCTAGGGGAGTGCGAACAGTAGATTTTGATGATCAAATATTTTTGAATCCAATACTAAAATTTTCAAATAACATGCGAATGTGTAGTTTTGAGGTCAAATAGCTACCGGTAAACATTACATTTCAGTTATATAAAACATAAATAAATATAATTTAGCTGAAAACACAACAAACTTTGCAGAAACAATAATAAAATATATATTAGTATTTTGCAGTTACGTTGTGGATTTGTGATGGAGTAATACTGAAATGATCAGCGTTTAATTACAATATTGTTACCTACAAATGAACCAAATCTTTATGTGGGTGATGTAAAAATATTGTAAAACTCAAATACTAGTGATTGTTCTTGGGCAGTTTTAAATGTTTCGACAAAGTACAAGATTGATCACACAAAAATTACTGTGGCTGTTACAATGTATGTTACATGGCAAGTGTGCTCTCATAAAGTTGACCTTTCATCCTTATTGTTGGGATATTTCTGAAAGTTTTCCACTTAAATACATACTGATTAAAATGAATGAATAACAAATTTCATTTAGTTTGATTGAAATTGTTACAAAAGCAACAGATTCATGTTCAAATAATAACGCATGCATTTTCTGCCAAAAAAAATCTGATGAAATGGTGAAATTTTAATGACTAAATCAACTCATTTTATTTACCGTAAAAGTGGGGCCCTAGTTATGGCACTTTACAGCACGTCTGGATGTTCCGCAAAGTGCTCCAAGCCAGTGCCAATTCTTTCACATGATCTTTTTTGTTCCTATGTGAGGTTTCTAGGGACCATTGTTCAACTAATCTTCATTCAACATTCATCTTACCGTCTCTTTCTCCACGTCTATTATGTCTCTNTGTTCCTATGTGAGGTTTCTAGGGACCATTGTTCAACTAATCTTCATTCAACATTCATCTTACCGTCTCTTTCTCCATGTCTATTATGTCTCCAACAGTCCAAATTCTTAAATATTATTTCCACGCAATTTAATTTTCATCAGTTTTCAAAGTTACAATGTGTCCTGAACATTCACCATTTTACCCCTCCTCCCAATCTTTACTAAATTGTTTGCGCCATTCAAACACTCATCTACATATCATATCACAATACACATCCTTTAACAATTTCAAACAAACTAAGATTTTTTATTTACTTTCACAATAAATGTTAGGTTCAGGAGCTGCTTCATGTTAATGCTAACCATGAACCCAGTAAGATGAGGTGGCAGCTTTCTCTTTGACCAAATCTCAGAGGCAAACCACACCACACAGAAAGACAGGCTCTGGAAGCATCAAGGGCACCCTACCAAGTGTACAGCCTAAGGGGTACCCAGTCCCATTGCTCAATAGCCACACCTTGTATGCAACACAATTTCCTCCTTAATCAAGAATACGTACTTATAGCTTGTTTAAGGCAGATATATAGTGCAGTTCAGTTGAAGCAGTGTGGTGGTGAACGACGGTGGGCGCGAGCCTACCTGGGTAGAGTGGCTCCAGTCACTTGGTGCAGAAAGAAATTTGGAATGTACTGGGGTAGCTCCACGCTCGTCGCTAGCCATTCCGTGGTCTGTTCCACTGTCCAGTTGTGAACCTGCCACAACAAACGGCTCACAACTAACCGGACCACATTACACTCGTAAACACAATACCACACACACTCCTCAACTGCTTTTGGTCAAACTGACAACTCCACTTAAATCTTACTTCTTTATACTTCCACCATAGCCCAATGTTGGCTAGGCAGTCAGTCACCAGCTTCCCGCTGCTGAGGCCACTGGTTCGGGACCAAGCCTTGAGATGTGGACATTTTTTAGAATGGGATTATGTGGGGAGCATGGCAGACAGTGCAGTGTTGTCAGTATTTCCCCGTTCACAGGGTATTCCTGTTTCCCCCACAAACGTCACTCTGCTACAGTTCCACCCCCATCTCATTAACTCTATTCTTCAGGTTGGCCCAAACAATTGCTCTGTCGCCTGGGTAGCACAACCGGGTCCATTTACCACCCGCCTCTCCATCCATGCTGACCCTGCCTGAACATGCATAGTTTCATTAATATACGTATGTGACCACCTTGATCTAATAAAAATATTTACTACGAACATTTTATTAGCAGCAGCTTGCTACAATAAGAGAGTTGTAACAAGCAGCTCAGCTTTCACAATTTCTTTCAATACTTAAATTTCTAAGAGAATCACGCTTTCCCAGGAAAACAAAACCATGGAAACTGAGTACTAATTTACCTTGCGATACCATAACAAGACATGCTACGGATGAACAGAAATTCTTTTAAAAAAAAAGGTTGTCTATGTTTGTTTGATTTTAACATCTCTTCATACATACAGCGAGCGTTACAGAAGCTGCCACATTGTGAAAGTGTGTTTCACAGATCACTATACAATGAAAAATGCAATATTTCACTCCCTCACTCAACAGAAACCTAAAAATTAAGGAAATGCTAACAAAGGCTGCTGCTGAAAGGTCGTTCAGCACTTCAAGTTTAGTGCTGTGTTCCGGTAGTGGCAATCTGAATGATACGAATTTCGAGAAGCAACTGCAGCATGCATTTTACTTTCAGTTTTTTCTCTCTTAACAGAAGTTCATTTTAATAATTTACAGTAACATTCCGACTCAAGTAAATACCTAAAAAAAAAAACCAGACTTGACATTTTGGGTGGGCCCTTTGCCTCTATATATACCTGGGCATTATATAATAGTAATGAGTATTTTTATTACAATAGAATACTTGGTGAGGCTGGGTTTTTAATAGTTCAATAGATAAAACTTAGGTATTTAAATATTTCATTAAATTTATTCGAATAGCGTATTTAATGTAGGGATTGAAATAATTTTTAATGAAAACTTCTCTTCGTTACACATGTTATTCAATGAAAACTTACTCAAAGATTACAAAAACTTTGCTTCCTGCCATTTAATGGAGCAGCTATCTTCATAACACATACATAAACTGGACCACTTAAAGTCAACACTTAATATATACAGTGCAGATTGCCGTTATAAAAATTGTGTTCTAGGCCAGAACATTCAACACCATAAACTTTTTTTTTCAATGCTTTAGAGTGCTGTGCGTGTGCACACAATATGAACATTTGCAAATATATTTTATTTTCAGGTCATTGCGCCCCTTGCTACGTCAATAGACATCCTACAAAATGAGAATGTAATGTATATACCCAGGATACCTACTACCAACACTTATGGGATTAAAGGGGCAGCGGTGGCGTAGTGGCCAGGGCGCTCGCCTCGCACCACGGCGATCCGGGTTCGATCCCAGATTTTCGCAAGTGGGAATCGTGTTGGACGATGCCACTTGTCGGCGGGTTTTCTCGGGGTACTCCCGTTTCCCCCGTCCTTGCATTCCAGCATCGCTCCATTCTAGGACTTCATTTCTGTCATGCTCGGGGATGACTGTCACCTACAGGTCCCAGCTGGAAAACCCATCACCCGGAGGGTGTCGCCCTGCCCTGGGTGCACTCCCCACACGCCATTAATTTTTTTTTATGGGATTAAAGAAAAGAACAGAGAAATGTTACTTACCATTCACATTTATAATTACATCTCAGTTTCCCTATCTATCTCTCTCTGAAGAAGGTAAATGAANTTTATGGGATTAAAGAAAAGAACAGAGAAATGTTACTTACCATTCACATTTATAATTACATCTCAGTTTCCCTATCTGTCTCTCTCTGAAGAAGGTAAATGAAGCTTCAAATTATGCAACTGAATTTGTATAAATTTATGCACATTTATAATTAAGTTAGGTAAAATCTAGAGGAAAGTGGCAAGGAAATACACTTAACTGATACAGAAAGGCATAACAATATTGTAAAAATGTTATTACAATAGGAAAAAAAGTCTATATGGTGGACTAGCTCGTAACTTACTATTAATGTAAAAAAACTACCATGTTATGTTTTCCACAAAGTAACTCTGAAAGTAACTTAGAGTTACTTTTTTTAGGACTGTAACTGGTTACTTTTTCAGTGGAGTAACTTGTAGCTGTAACTGAGTTTTCAGTAGAAAATATGTAACTGCAACAGTTACTTTTAAAAAAAATAACTTTCCGGTCCTTGGCTGTATCACCCAAACTTCTAAGATGTCATAAAAAATATGCACTTGCAAAACCATGACATAGTGGTAAAAGAGCTTATAAATTATGTTTTGTTATAATGAAATACAAGGAAGCCATGGGTATTATTGCGAAAAATACATACAAAAAATAATGGAGTGAAATGCTAATGCATAGCTGGAACAACCTTTTGCTGGAATTGTACAGCAAGCATACTGCCACATGTTTGGCAGTCGNGAAATGCTAATGCATAGCTGGAACAACCTTTTGCTGGAATTGTACAGCAAGCATACTGCCACATGTTTGGCAGTCGGCAGTTGGAAACAGCGGCAAGAGAGAGTGACGCAACATTCTTGACTCAACAGCCATGACGCTTAACTGAGTTAATAGATTTGACCTACAGCACCAAGTGAAAAAACAAACATTAAAAAAAGATGAAAGAAGCCATGAATCATGTCAGAGTACAACAGCAAGGAAGTAAACAATCTTTACTCTTTCAATCGACAACTTTGGACAAAGAAGAATTGACAGTCACGTATACACCACGCATCTGCTCCAGTTGAAATGCAAGGAATCGCAACCTGATAATGCATAACATTAAAGGAGCTTTAATAGAGATTTTTAGACTATAAGTACACTTAAGAAACAGACACAATACAAGAAAACCAGAGAACCTTCCCCACAAAATCCACATTTCTATTGGTGGATGGATGTGAACTGCTGATACTAGTGATGCTCGTAAACCAGACAAAAGACAGAGTCATATTACAAAACATGCACCCTTCCAAACCACACAAATCCTCCAAAACAANCTCGTAAACCAGACAAAAGACAGAGTCATATTACAAAACATGCACCCTTCCAAACCACACAAATCCTCCAAAACAACAGTGGTAATATTAATGTTCTCAATGAATCAAAAAATAAAACTACCCGAAGCAGACATTCTTTAAAGGACCACAAACTGCAAAAGAGTTTAGTTTATTTTGAATAAACATGAATTTAAAAAATGTTTGAAAGCTGTTTACGCACCTACAAGAATGCCTTGAAATTTTATAAGGACAAATAATTAATACACACAATATCTGTAATTTATCATAATGCGCATCAGGAAAACTAAAACATTATGCACAATTTCCCAGCTTTGCTCTAANCTCGTAAACCAGACAAAAGACAGAGTCATATTACAAAACATGCACCCTTCCAAACCACACAAATCCTCCAAAACAAAAGTGGTAATATTAATGTTCTCAATGAATCAAAAAAGCAAACCACCCGAAGCAGACATTCTTTAAAGGACCACAAACTGCAAAAGAGTTTAGTTTATTTTGAATAAACATGAATTTAAAAAATGTTTGAAAGCTGTTTACGCACCTACAGAATGCCTTAAAATTTTATAAGGACAAATAATTAATACAAACAATATCTGTAATTTATCATAATGCGCATCAGGAAAACTAAAACATTATGCACAATTTCCCAGCTTTGCTCTAAAATATTTCTTGGGGGATTGGTCAGCTTACTTTGGTTTATAAAGGACATAGCATTTTCCAGCAGGAAATAAGTTTTCCAATGTTAATGTTTTCTTATACCTACACTACAAATAGGTTAAATTGCTGGTCGATAACACTTATACTTCAAGGCTCCTGGTTCAATCCCAGGTTGTAGCAGGTCAGGAATATTTTAGGGTGGGATCCTCACATGGGTGGCGTGGGGGACATAACTGGGAGGGTTTTGTAGGGGTGCTTACAACTGATGCTCCGGCTTCATCGTGGAAATCCTCCACTTTTGGGTTTGGGTAATGTTTTAAACACAGATATTTTCTCACAGCTGATATAATTAATACAAATGAAAGTAGTGAAAATAACACACAATGAAATGATGGGCAGCATAATTCCACGGGTTGAGGCATCCGTAATATGTTGGTTTGAAATTACCTGAGCCTTAAGAAAAGCACACACACCTATAACCATAGGCGTGCGAAGGGTAAGGTAACTGGGCGTGCAAACTGCAGAAAGAAAATCCATATTTACGATATTAAAAAAATATATATTTAAACACTCTCGTCAAAAACACTACACTAAACATATTTATTTATTTAGTGGTTGTTCAAACACGCAGACTGTCTAGTTAAGCCACAAAATTGAAAAGGTCCTTTTTTTATTTTTTTTTAATGGCATGGCACGACTTTACTGTGAAAACCTTTCTTGTGAGTAAAATATTTTAAAATGCATTTTCTTGATATTCGATTGTGGTGATGGTGCCAACTTCACAACACACAAGTTATGATTTCATAAGAAAAAAAGGAACAGTAAAATGAAATCTCGGTGGGAGTTCACAGCAGAGATAGGTGAATGCACAAAGTGATACTGTGGAAACCAAGCATCTAAATTAAAATTACTTGCTAGGAGGTGTACTGTTTAATATTTGCAGATCATTGTACCAAAAAAGCAGTACATAATTTATAACAAACTTATAAGTTTTAGAAATTTAAAACAAGTAAATAAATAAAAACCTAATGACACACTCGAAAAACGACTGAACTTTCGAGGTACACAGTTGGCTACCCACAAATGTGTTGCAAATTCAATTACAGCTGCATAATTACTTAATCAAAATTTACATCTGTACTGTTACTTTGAGCAAGCGCACACACACTAGTACGAGTAAACTTTTCTAAAGCTTGTTCTTAAAGATTTTTTAATTGAAAATAAAACACCATGTAACGAGCTGTAAGATAAACTCAACAAATCAGGTTTCAATGTAATGAACCCACAACAAAAGAGCCTTACAAATATAGACGCCAACGAGCAAGTGAAAAGTTCAAATTGAGCACTAAATATCTTTAAGTATGATGTACATAAAAGTCTTGAGACGATAGCATACCTAAAATTCAGCATGGCTTACNAGCACTAAATATCTTTAAGTATGATGTACATAAAAGTCTTGAGACGATAGCATACCTAAAATTCAGCATGGCTTACCTCTGAACGGATCCAGGCTTCCCACAGCTCACGAACTGATATGTGCATGTCGTCATTACGATGGAAAGCCTTCTGCCTGGGTTCATATCCCTCCTCATACTTCAGTTCTTCTCTCAAAAACTGCAAGCATACAAAAGGTTAAAATCTCACAAAAAAATATATATATATTGCCATGTAGTTTGCCTTGATTTTCATAAGCAAAAATTCAGAGCTGATATTTTTACGAGGAATGGTTTGGGATACTGAATAACATCAACCTTAATATAAACTTTTTTATAGTCAGTTATTATACTAAACTTCTGGCACTAACTAAGCTATTAATGAAAATTTACAAAGTAATTGTCCTAATTAAAAGCCGATTATTGGTATTTGTGAACACAATTGCATGTGAAAATACAAGCATATTCAATCAAAACATCCTACTGTACATATGGTGCCAAACTCTCCAAGCACTTGTCAAATTCACTCCTTTTAAATCCATTTTAATCTTCACATGAACTCGGTGGTATCCACGTTCTGATTGGCCATGCATAATGCACATGCACATTCTGTGCACCTTGCCTGTGATATTTTTCTGTGCGTGTGCTGTGCTCTGTGCTAAATAAATTGTCTGTAACACTGTGACTTTTATTCCGTTCAAATTTTTTCAGCATGCATTGTTTTTGGTAGGATTTTTTTTCCCCTTTTGGATTGGGCAATTTATTGGTGCTTTGACAGATATTCAGTTCACTGAAATGTCTAAGCACATTACATAATTGTGTTCGTTAGAACATAAATTCATGCGTCCAACCGAAATGACACGCGTTAAAATATTTTTACACCTGTAGTAAAAAAAAAACACATAACAACTTTGTTACTTGACTAGGTATGTTAAAATAATGTGTGCACCCTTTTCATAAATAGACATATTTTTTGCAGAAAAAAATACACAGCAATTATTCATGTTGCCAATTTTGCCAACTCACAAGTCTTAATCATTCCATCATAACATCTAAATCCAAACACAAGAAATCTTTAACATTAAAATCAAGTTTCAATTATGGATCACGAATCCAGACATAATTATTTATGATATAAGTGTCGCTTTGATTGCCGTACATTCCTTGTAAATTATAAACCCTGCAGCAAATGAGAAATGAGGGCATCATTNGCTCTGTGCTAAATAAATTGTCTGTAACACTGTGACTTTTATTCCGTTCAAATTTTTTCAGCATGCATTGTTTTTGTTAGGATTTTTTTTCCCCTTTTGGATTGGGCAATTTATTGGTGCTTTGACAGATATTCAGTTCACTGAAATGTCTAAGCACATTACATAATTGTGTTCGTTAGAACATAAATTCATGCGCCCAACCGAAATGACACACGTTAAAATATTTTTACACCTGTAGTAAAAAAAAAAACACATAACAACTTTGTTACTTGACTAGGTATGTTAAAATAATGTGTGCACCCTTTTCATAAATGGACATATTTTTTGCAGAAAAAATACACAGCAATTATTTATGTTGCCAATTTTGCCAACTCACAAGTCTTAATCATTCCATCATAACATCTAAATCCAAACACAAGAAATCTTTAACATTAAAATCAAGTTTCAATTATGGATCACGAATCCAGACATCATTATTTATGATGTAAGTGTCGCTTTGATTGCCGTACATTCCTTGTAAATTATAAACCCTGCAGCAAATGAGAAATGAGGGCATCATTNGTAAGTGTCGCTTTGATTGCCGTACATTCCTTGTAAATTATAAACCCTGCAGCAAATGAGAAATGAGGGCATCATTCCACCAGTACGTAATCTGTAAATTTGAGGTTTTAGAGCTGTTAGTTTGTTGGCCGTATCTAGTACAATCAAAAACATTAAAATACCATTCACCTGCTAGGAGTGCTGAGAAACATAAATGCGGATAACAATGAAGTTCAGAAAAAGAAAAATAAACTACATGCTCCGCCTAGTCAGCGTTGCCAACTTAACTGATTTTTCACTAGTTTCAGTGGAATTTAATACTTTTTAGCAGAGAAATATTACTTTTGGCAGGTAGCAGAATCATTGGCAGATTT
>NQII01001090.1:175984-191596 GCA_002778355.1 Clitarchus hookeri | reverse complement strand
GAGAGAGAGAGAGAGAGAGAGAGAGAGAGAGAGAGAGAGAGAGAAAAAGAGAGAGAGAGAGAGAGAGAGAGAGAGAGAGAGAGAGAGAGAGAGAGAGAGAGAGAGAGAAAGGTACAAGATACAATATTTTTACAAGTGTTCAAGTATTGGGCTCTTTTCTATAACACCAAAATTGCTATCTTCCTCACTTTATCATGTTCCACAATGTCTTTCTCTGTTACACTCCGGCATACAGGATATTCAGAGAAAGAGGGGCGGCGAGGAAACTATATTATACATTTTTAATAGAGAAATATTCTGTACATTTCACAGATGAATATAAACATAGTTAAATGTAGTTTACCATAAAATAATTTAAGTTTTTGTTATTATGAATTGGAAGCACAATATAACTAAAACTTTAAAAGTTGTAAATTATTAAATATATTTTTTTTTTNTTTTGTTATTATGAATTGGAAGCACAATATAACTAAAACTTTAAAAGTTGTAAATTATTAAATATATTTTTTTTTTTAATTGAAAACAGCTATTATTATTATAAATTAATTTTAGCAGATTTTGCAATTGGTTCTAGCAGACTTTCAATTTAGGATTTTGCAATACTGCCTAAGAGACTTATTCTTCAATGAAAGAAAGAACTGCAGAGAAAAGAACTTGTGCGTCTCATTTTGCGTTGATCATACTACAAAAAGATAAATATTTTTAACAACTAACAATAAAAAAAAAAATCTATTAGTGCTATGGGAAAATGAAAATATTTCAATAATAGATCTTTACTTTTGATAAAGTGTGACAAAACTCAATTGAATAACATTTCACATGTAAACAATTTCTTACTAGCCATTGCCAAAACAGCAATACTGTCACTGCCATAAATTCCTTTTGATTACAAAGTCAATATTATAATTCATTGACAATATACAAGTCAAAGTTTCATCTAATCAAAATGTTACTAACAGTTGTAAATGTTTGTTGTATATGATTTATTTATAACGCAGGCAGGTATGTTTTAAAACTATGACGATTTTTCAAAGGTTTATTTAAAAAAGTTGGACGATAATGTGAATGGAGTATAACCATAATTTTCAGGTGTAGTGGCATCCTTAGCTGAACATACCTTAGTATATGTGAGCTGCAGGAAAAGGGTTGCTGCTATACTTAAACAAGACCATGGGACATACTCTTATTTGAGCAGTAATACACTAAGTCCGGCCATATAAGCATAATGCCACATGAAGTAGACTACTAATGCCCACATAATTGTACATTACTAGTAATGCATTAGCCTTACCTTCTAAGCACATTCATCACTACACTTCCTTTAGACTTTGATCAGAAATCAACTTAAAATGTGATTTATGCATAATTTCAGCTTTTGATCAATGTGTTAAACTTAGAAAAAAAAACCCCTGAAAACATCACATATGCTCACAAAATGAAGCTTCTTTTGCATGCACTCTAATGGTGTTATAGCTGATTCTGANCCCTGAAAACATCACATATGCTCACAAAATGAAGCTTCTTTTGCATGCACTCTAATGGTGTTATAGCTGATTCTGAAAGGGTAGAAGGAAAAAGTTGCAAAGTTTTTGGCACACTTGCTTAATTACAGAATACTGCTGAGGTCTGAAGGCAACAGAACAGTGACACATTATAATCTCAGGAGTCTGGCAGGGTCACGGGGCTCGCACAAGCGAGAGCACATTATGAAAAATTGGCAGCACACGACGGCAAGACTGGAACGGCGCCAGCAGCCGCTGTCTACGGCCAGTGAAGTGCAAGGTTTACACACATGTGCGTGAGACACCGGGGCAAGATTTACAGCGTGGTAAGCACCCACTACGCATGAGCACATCTATGTAGAAAAGTGATTCCAAACAGATGATTGACACGTCACCCAAACAGCACTTGGAGTAAAATCATGGTTTTAGCTTTCTTCATGCCTACAGCACATTATATTTACATTTATGGAGCTTGTTAACGATCCATAATACTCAGAACACGATCAGGTAAGTTGCACTGCTACACACTGACAATGTTCTACAATAACAAAGTATATCATCACCAATATTTTAAAACAGTACTGAACAATTACCATTTGAGTTTATAATATACAAATAATTATGAAATACTGATTACACTAATTAAAATGTTGTAAGGTATTCAAGAGAATGGGCAGTCTTTGTTTCCGAGTGTACAACAAAACAGTTCTACATGTTACATGACAATTTTAAGGTCAAACACCATAATTAAAAATTAATATATTCATTTTAATGCCATCTTCTATACCACTTTTTTTTTCCTTCAAATTCTTACCAGAAGAAGTTACTTTCATAAAACTTGACTTTTTTATAACTTATCACACTAACGTTTAAGTGTACATACATTATACAGCACTGAAGTCTAAGTAAGGTTTCAACTTCAGTTGCAGCATTTCAAAAATGTTACCCATAATGCAACAAGTTAGATACTAGAAGAGCATCTATGAGAGAAGTTATAACTGTTACACAACTTTCACGACCGCAAAAGAAGCTGAACAATTTACAGCTATGAGTATCTCACAACTGCAGTGTTAAGAACCAATTGTACTGGAATAACAGAAAACACTTCAATATATATTCTTGTTCACAGAGATTCTAAAACAATTGGTAGAAAAAAACTACTGCTTCAATAAAATAACTGGCAGAATACATAGTGTAGCTACAGAGAATCTAACAACTCTGAAAGAGAATAGACTGGAAGGCCCTGGAGTTTTGGTCACAAAGTTGGTTTTGGGATGAAAACTATCCCAGCAATATTTCAAATCAAATGTTTTCTCTCTTCAAGCACTTTTTAACATATTATATCTGACCTCCATTGTCTGTCTTAGAACTTGGCTTTTATTTTCGTTGGTAAAGCAGTTAGGAAAGCACCAAATTTGGGGGTTACGTCAAAACAGTGAGCAAATATGTAATACTTCCATAATAATGATACAAACTACACTGATCTTCACCAACATACAAAATTTTTAAACCAGTAAATAAACAAAAATTGCATAAAAATAATTTGCATGTGAAAAAATGTAACTTAGTACAGAAATATTTTATATACTTTACTACAACAATCTGTCGCAGATAAGCATTGAAAGACTAGATGTAAGGGCCTCTTGAGCACTCGGCAACAGACCAATGTACGTAGAACACATTACTGAACAAGCTTGACGGACAACAGTAAATGCAACACACACACACACGTTAATACCTTGTGAGCGCACAACAATATGAAGGATAATCCTGCACACACTGTTATCGCACATCAGCCAACAATATGGAGCCCATTGTGTAACCTGTTATTTTTTCACCAACTTTAGAGCATCTACAAAAATAATATGGTTACATAACTCGTGTTTTATCAACATGTTCGAATTAACCGCTGAACCTGAAGTCCTAGGCGTGACTGAATTGCACAATTCCACAACAAAAATATAAATTATCCTCCAAATGATTACATGCAATTATCTGTCCTATGAATGTGTCTCAGACTACGTAAAATGCTGCATAAAAAAAGATGATGGTCTGTTGCTTTCACTAAGAAGCTTGTGAACTACGATAAATACTACACAATGTGATACAGATCATGAGAGGTCTTCATCAGTGCTTAACAGCGAAGTCTTAAGCGCCAGTGGAGGTGAAGATGGAGCTGCAGCAGAATGCAAGGGTGGGGGAAATGGAAATGAAGAAAGAAAATCAACCGGCCAAAACCTACATGTTTACCCAAGCGTGAAATTCTGACAGACGCTGCTGGGAGTTGAACCCGGTATGCTTTAGTGGTCGGTAGTCCCTACAGCACAATGGTCCAAAACCATGCATTATAAAGAATAAAGATTTTTAAAAAAGTAAACAAACAAGGCATATTATTTTAAAATAATAGCAGTTCTCAACACTTTTGTTGCTTATTGTTTGGTTTGTTCCAGTTTTTCATACTTGTTCACTTGTAAGAGGCTGCTTCAGAAATCAACCTCTGAAAAAACCCCTGTCCATAACTAAATGCATTTTGAAATAAAGACTGGCTTGGAGCACATACAAAACTGCTGGCAGTGAATTACAAGTATGTAGTTCCATGTCTTGTTATAAATAACTGCAACTACTTACAGAGAGAACTGCTACATAACATGTACAATGTGTATCTAAAACATACCAACAAATTTTGATAGGTTATTCCTGAGGTGAAAATAGAAAGATTGAGACAGGCAACCCAAGGTCCAGGTCAAATAGCAAGAGCAGAAGATGCTTCCAAAATTTGAGAAAAAATTTTCATTTATCGCCTTACTTAGGAAACTGCTTGTGGGACAGAAAAAAAGTAATGATTACAAATTATTTAAGTTGTAATCGTTAATAAAGTGAATGTTGTGTACATGTAACCCACCCCCCAACATGTTGAAAGGGGGTGTTGCCACCATTATTTCTGCAAAAAAAGTATGTTACAGGATTAATTCCCTATTTTTGACGAGAGGTTATGAAATGCCGGTAAAATTAGCTACATAAACCGAAACAAAACATCAGTTTGTTTCTGTCCCGCAAGCAGTTTTCTAAATATGACAATAAATGGTAATTTTTTCTCAAACTTTGGAAGCATCTACCGCTCTTGCTGTTTGACTTGGACCTGGGTTGCCTGTCTCAATCTTTCTATTTCCACCTCAGGAATAACGTATCAAAATTTGTTGGTATGTTTTAGTTACACGTTGTATATTAATTAACATACATTCATTTACATTTCTAACAATTCAGAAGGTCATCTTAAATTAGATACATGGATACTTAATGTATGGGAGTGAGTTGGATGTATCTTAGATTTATATACATTTTTTGCAATTACATACGTTTGAGATTAATTTTTGAAAACGTGACTTTGTTAGGGCATAGACAATTATTTGATTATATTTCCGGGACAGTTATTGTTTGACTTTTTGAACTACTATTGCTTCTGTCTTTCTCGGAATATACCAATAATTAATTGCCGTTTATTCCACTCGGTAAAAAACACACACTCCACTGATATTACTGTTACTCAATCATCTGAATGATATGTTATGCCTTGGCAAAGAAAAAAAAATTTCAGTAGTTCATGCTGAATACATTTTATGGCTCAAAAACTGGAAACTGGCAACACTAAAATTATTTCTCCCCCCCCCTCCCAAACCCACCCTTTTTTGAAGTTTGCTTACATATGGTGGAAAGATAAATAATGGACAAGAAAAACTAAGCAGGGCTGTCAAAATAACTCATTTAACCATGAACTAACTATACAGCAATATATTCCTTGTTCAGTTTTTTAACCGTGACACCTTTCCAGGTACACCACTCTCAAGACCCCCATTAGTTCTCTTTACTGTATATAATTGTTCATCCACAAGAGAGACAGTCTCCATTGCACAAATATCACGCTGCCAGTTTAACAACTACATTGTACAGTTTACAAGCAACAGAATTGCTTAGATATCAAAAAAGTGAGTGACAGAAATGTGGAAAATTACTGAGGTGCAATATACCCAACAAAATCATGCAAATAAAAATACATGAACAAGTTTCATGAGTAGTTCTTTGGGTTCCAACCACTTTGCCATAACTGTTTATTATTAAATGTTAGTATGGAAATATTAATTAATAATGTACATTATTTCCACACATTGTTAACACCTAGGAGCTATTTTTTCCAAGCTAGAACTGCGGACAGCATCCACCTGCTGTCACCCAGATCAACGTGATATTGTGGGCACACGCTGTTATACCAGGCACGGAACTTCTTGGCTGCTCAGCGTCAGCCTATCGGCGAGCAGTACCAAGCCCTGTTGGCACATACATGAAGCGCCCATCCCGCCATAATACGTGTGCCATGAAATCTCAACTGTGCTAATATAAATTACAATTATTTACATAAAGAGGAGTATTTGAATATAGTAGATACATTTGAGATATATTTGGAAGTTTGTATCTATTAGAAAACTGCTTGGGCAGACAAACTGCTAGATTTTACGTTCAGACATTAGTCGAGTCCATGCCACGTCGTTTTGCGGCACTTCTGCGTGCTCGCGGGGGCCCTACGCGATATTAGGCAGGTGTACCAGTTTTTTTGGCTCTTCAGTGTACCTATGAAATATGGTATGTGAACAATATATTTTATTAGAAAAATAGTGGTGAATTCATGCACATTCTGTAACAGTGCAAAACACAAACAGATAAAGATACAGACTTGAGATTTTCACCTACTTGTTCAGCAAAATGAGCCTCTTGAAAAAAAAAAAGCAACTGAATTTCAATGAAATAAGTCAAGATTTTTTGAGCGGAACTGAGAAACATTTAGCTGAACTCACTGTGGCCACTGTATCCCTGTAAACTAGGAAACAGCACACAGCCGTGATAGGCTACTGGCACCAGCTAGCAGGAGGAGCAGTGCAGATCGACTGTCCTCGCGCGGCAACTGCCCGGGCGCGGTGTGCCGAGGGTGTGCCGTCATACTTAACTTTACCCATGAAAGAAGGACGAGCGCGAGCGCGGTAGTGAATATGTGTGTGTGTTTTGTAAGTATTTAGCTTTTGCGTTTTTAAATTTATTTCGGACAGTATGACAGACTTTAAAATTCAAAGTTCCCGGTGGTGCCCTGCGAAAGAAAAGAGCAGATTTAGATCTAGCGTGCGGGAGTTAAAGTAAAAGTAGAAAGAAGCGCTCCAGGTATGATCTTTTAATAGGTATCGGCCACCTGGAGGGGAGGTTTGGTGAGGCCAGCGCCGATCCCACCAAGAACTTTGTCCTCGCGCGGCCAAGAAGTTCTGTGCCTGGTATAATTTTAATGTGACAAGCAGCATGTGTGGCATCCCACAGCAACACTTCTGAAATGCAAATGTGCACAAGTTTTGTGATTTTAAATTCAGCTGTTCAATAAGAAAAACCCAAGTGACAAGCATACAAATCTACTGATAGCTGATCAAGCTTGAAGCTCACTCAATACTGCATACATTCAGTTTATGGCATTTTCCCTAATTCTGTATGCAAACATGGTTGGAAGAATACAACACATGTCTGCCAAGTCATATGTTTACAGACGATTATAGATACACGAGTGCCATATTAAATTAAATAAAAGGAGTGGGGATGGAGAAAGGGATGACTAAGTCAAAAATTCTAATTTAATATCTATGGTAAATACAATTTTTTTTTCTTCACAATAACTTTTACGGCTGAAAATTATGGAAATTAAGGACAGACATTACTAACAGCAACTTGCAGCTTATTTTAAGTTGCCACCAAGTATAAAAAAATATTTTGGGGGAGGCAGGCACACTGCTGCGTCCTCCTTTTCCACAAAAGCACAAATTTTCCCCAATGGTCATCTAAGCACGGACATGTTTCAGAAAAAATGTCAGTTAATTTAAGTTCTGTCATATCTTAAGAACTGGAAATCTAATTCTCAAAAATTAATTTCTGAATGAAATTCCAATTATTTTAATTTCTATCATAACCATATTTTGAGACCTGGGGACCTAACCTCAAACTATAATAAAAAATATAATTTACCTCATCAGATTCTGACAGATCAATGTTTCCATTGGCATCATCATCAAGCTGCCTGTGCAAAGATTTGATAGCATCCAGCCCAATCCTATCGTGGGACGCCTGCGTCAGACATGCTATATCGTCATTGCAGTGCTCCCCCAGACCTGTCGTGAAACAGAAAACAAGCACTTGCAGGTGAGATGGAATACGTTAACTGTGCAAACACTACACAAAGTATGCATGTAACTTAGTTTCACACACTATACACTGTAATGACGCAATATTCTTAATTTTTCGGGACACGGGTGTAATCGGCCGAACGTTACAACACCTTAAAACAATAAAAACTTCCACCACTCACAATACTGCATGCACATGCATACTTGACGGAAACTCAAATGCAGTTCATCAAGCATGCACCATACTGCTCCACAAAAACTGTTCACTCTAACATCTGGAACAAATTTTAAAGAATTACACACAATCCAAAGTTAACAAACAGATGCTTCTGGCTATGGTTTAATCAAGACAATTGAATATTTTTTGAATAAATACATAAATTCTAAGGTAAGATTAAGCATTTTCTGTCTTTAGTTATTAAAAGAAAAGCTGGTGTTAAAAAAAAAATCTGCCACACCAGCATTAAAAAGTATGGCAGAGCAAGTTAAACTAATTTATTCAGAAGTGTTAAGAGTTAACGAGTTAACTCTGCACTGACTACAAAATGCTTGTAACATTTACTAATCCCACACAACCAAAATATTAATAACCAAAAATAATAAAGCTAATTCTTGGAAGCCTTTAAGTTCAGTGGCATGATGGCCAATCGCAGCATTGCAAAAGGGCCTTACCCGGTAAATGCTCTTACTCTGCAAGATTACATGCAAAGTTCACAAACAGAATTGCTACATGAATTCACACACCACCTACACGCGTTGTATTTCTAACACAAAGGAAATCTCATCTGAACACGACTTCAATCTCACGTACACCCCATTAGAAATTTTTTTTATATACCGCTGAACATATGGTAACTCTTAACTTCAATCACTCTGCTGTCTGAAAACCAACTCTGAGACTTAATATCCTGCTCAAAGCCTCACAATCCCACACCTAACACGTTTGATGCCGTACCTTACTGGTTAGAGGTCAATGCAAAGGAGTTACATGCGGTAGTAAAGAACGGTCCTCTGGCAGATATTCTCAGTTCGGAGGCAGCCCAGCCACTCCTCCGATACCAACCTCTTGACAATGTGTCCTCTCCCTGCAATATCTGAGCTCATTGTGTAACAATGGCTGCAGCTAACCGAGTGTCTCATACCAGCCAGTATCACTTGGCTGTTTCGCAACATGAGCACATGTGCCTTCATTGTGAAACAGCTTGGCATTCACAGCCAACTGTGCAACTCAACATTGGTGCAATGTCCTTGCATGTTGACAAAATATACATCAAGACAATCAGCACTTAAGACATAGCATGCAGAAGGTTACTTGAACCAACATTTTTCTTAATTGTTTCTTGTGTAACACTGTGTTCAAAACTGGAATTAGGAACTACTGTACAAAGTAAATTGAGGAGTAATTTTACTATTATACTAGCCCCCCCTCTGGAATTTCAAGCAAAAATCACAATTATTCTGAAGAATGTAGATAAATAAAATCCTATAATTCAACTCTGAACCATCTACACATAATACCAAAGTGGCAGAGTTTTCAAATGACATTTTTTTTTTCTGAAACTTAATTATTTCAGTTTATTTTAGTTAGTTTCCTTCTCAAACAGAACAGTGTTTTCCTCAAGTTCTGAACATCTTCAGTGACGTATAAATAAACTAACTGAAACCACAATGCATATTGGCCATATTTTCTAACACTTTCTTCTTTCATAGTAGCATTTTTGCAAAGTACTACATCAGACTAAGAGAAATATTATCTATGAAAAGCTGCAAATTATGACCATTATATGCAAATATGTGAAAAAATACAGTTGTCACCAGCTATACTTCTTTTTCATTTTAAAAATGGTTAAAGTTTGGACAAAAAACCCAAGCGGAATCATAGGTGACAAGAACATATCACTTAACTTTCCGGAGTATCGTACAGTTCAGTTCAGTACAGTACGAGAAATCAACTTGACTGCTGCCTTCATATCAAATCATTGTGCAAAGTTTTAAAATATACATTAGCATTGGCAGCTAATAATTTTTTTATATGTAATGGGAAGCTAATAATTTTTAAATATTTTAAGTCCAAGGAAACTATTTTTTATATTAGTTTTACACCACTAAATAAAACAAGAGTTCAAATGACGCCAACCGTCATCTGATAAATGTTGAAAAATGAAGAAAACTGACATATTGCAGCAGCGTTATTTTAGTTCCCCCCNTACTTGTATGTCTACTTACTCCCGTCTCTTGTCAGTCTTGCATCCTGGGTAAGGACAAACTGCACAGCAACAGGCAGGCTTATTGTCCATTGCAGCTGTCTCTGTCACTTCTCTTCAGGTACAGTGGCATCACTCGGATCGTAAGTTTGGGAAGTATTGGGAAGGGGGGTCTGAAGATGGCCAGGCATGCTATATTGCCTAATGTTGTGGGTAATATGTTAGGAAACATTACAGGTAAGTACGATGCTGGACTTGACGTCTCCTCAACGGCGAGGTCATTAGAGAGGGAGCCAACTGAGCAATGTTGGAAAACTACAAAAAAAAAAACCGAAATCAGGATGGCCAGATCGGGAGTCGAACCCAGGTCCTCTCGGAGGCCAGTTCAGGGATTTACCCCTGCGCCACCTTGCTCTGCAACATTCTAAATTGAATAATAATAACACAAGATAGTACAAATGTTAAGCACACTGCATAGTATAAACAATAACGTGTACCGAAATGTACTCGGTGAAGATGCTGAAAACTAGGATGGGCAAGCTCCAGTCTTCCGTTGGCTTTGAATGCAAATTCATCAATAATGCTGTAACGACACACTTTCTCGTCGTCTTCCTTTTCTATTGCCAGCAGAGCTAGAGATGCAAGTCGCTCCTTCCCCGTGGTATTTCCGAGGTATGTCTAAGTCTTTTTAGTACACCGAAGGACTTTTCACTCGATGCTGGTGAAACGGGAATGATGGCTACAAACTGGAGAATCTTTTAGTTTCAGAAACATTCTTGAAGGCAAGAATGTGTACAGATCAAATAAAATATCAGATGATTTTCAGAATTGCATTTTTCGGATAGTTTTTAGCGACAACTATCTCATTTTCTGAAACTTTTGAAGTGCTTAAAATCACCTTGCAATTGACAAAGGGCTAAAAACTACTCAGAATCTCAGACAACTAGTTTAGAAGACATAACTTCAAAAGCTTTCAAAATTTTTTTATTAGGCTCATCAGTAAATCTCCTACTTATCTCAAGGGTTATGAAGTCTAAAACAGGACAATACTGTAACGTTGGGCGCTACAGTTACATAGACTATAAGTTGGCGACTTACACTTGAATAGCTCAGAGATGGAACACGAGACTCAGTAAAATGGACGCTGATTAATTAAGAAATAAGTTCAAGTTCCAGAGTATTTTGTTCTATACTTTATTTATCATTTAGTGACACAGTTCACAGCCGAAGTTCAGAATATGCAGAGTACGAAACGTGCCCAGATAAATAGATATGGGCAGAACAGAGCCACAGTTGTTTACTAAGTATTACTTCTCAGACAAACTGGCCCGAAGAAATATGAAATGCGGCTACCTCCCACACCGGCGGAGAAATAAAATAGCAAAGTCTAGTTGCAGATGTAGGGGTTATCGTCACTCCCAACGCAGCCTAGGCGATCACTGTATGACTGACTTCGCCGCCTGCTTGAAGGGCGACTCTCTTCTAATTAACCTGCACTGACCTGACCTCAAGGGTGACTTACCTGAAGCACTGCTTGACCTGAAGTGACTTGAAGGGGGGCCAGGCACACGTGTCTTTGTGCTGCCTATCACCCCCCCTCTCCTGAGATAAGGGCCTGGCCACGCACGCTCTCCACAAGTTATCGAACTAAGACTGCGCCGTCAACATTCAGATAAACGAACTTCTAGTATAAAATTTGTACGACGCAGCCTGAAAGTTTCTAAATAATGCTGACGCTTCACAAAAACTGAAAACTATGATGTTCGACACGAAACGACAACCGGACACCTGATAAACGTAAACAGCAAACGTCTGCCGGATAAACAAACTATCACTGGAAACGAAANCACAGCCTGAAAGTTTCTAAATAATGCTGACGCTTCACAAAAACTGAAAACTATGATGTTCGACATGAAACGACAACCGGACACCTGATAAACGTAAACAGCAAACGTCTGCCGGATAAACAAACTATCACTGGAAACGAAACACTGCGGTTTTAATTTGAAACCCGATAAAAATATTACGAAGCTTAGCAAAACGAACAAAATTGAAACACGTGTCCCGAAAATTAAGAATACTGCGTCATTACAATACATTTTGTTTTTGGTTATGTCAAAATCGGAGTACTTGAGACACATTCATTTCAAGTCCTATCGTTCCCATGTCCGACAGTTTAAAAAATAATGTCATCCATGGTAGAGGAAGTTTTCAAACTTCGCTGGGGACAGTTGTTCCCAGCAACATCAAGCTTACAAAAAATTCCCAGGCCTTCTCCAAACTCCTTAGGACTGTCATATACTGATTTGAAGTGCTCTTCATTTTGAATCTGTTGCAGCGTGTCACTCACAGAAGAAAAAGCAAGGAGAGCTTCAATAAGGTTATAACCAGGAGACTGAAAATGCTTGTTTATTATATCAGTAATTCCTTAAACTTCTATAAAAAGAAAAGTGTGAATATTGTAGATGGTTTTTTTTCATGAAACGACAAGAGACCCTTAGCAGTGGATATGCCACCAATTAAATCTGCAAGATATTTGAGCAAAGCAGGGTAATTACTTTTCACTGCTTTCAGAGATCTTAACCGAGAAGACCATTCGACAGAACTGAAAGCTGCTAGTTCTGTTTTTTTTAGACCGAGGTCCTTCTGCACATCAAGAAATTTTTTGTGACCTATTGTCGATCTAGAAAAATAATTATGCAAGCTATTCAACAAATCAAAGAACTCTCTATCTTTAGGAACCGACCTGCAAGTATCAACTAATACCAAATAAAATCTATGAGCATAGCAATGCATATATATTGCCAGAGGATGTTCATTCGTGAAAAGTTGTTTCACTCCATTTTACTGGCCACTCATTACATCGGCACTCATAAGTGTGTGCACGGGGTGTGACGGGTGTGCCCAGGCACACCCTAATGACCGACAAATTTATTAGTTTAAAATTGTGGCCTTCGAGATTTACTTATTATCTTGGAATTTTAGCATGCCCAAGAGCTGCTCTGCTGGTTAGTATGAAACATACGAAGGACAGTCCACATCGCTCTAGGACAGTCGACAGGTGGTTAAGGACAAGTCATGACAATGCAATTTGTTATGTGTACTGATCGCTATTGAATTTAAAACTTTGTATTTTAATCTTAGGTTCAGTTTTCACAGGTTGAGCCCATACATGGAATGTTTGGGTTTTCCTGAAATATTTTAAGCCTACTGCTTTTAATAAAACTAATATAACTTTCTTTAAGCAATAAAGGGAAAATTTATTTATGATTAGTGTATAAACTCATAGAGTTAACCAAGGAAAAGTGATCCTGTTTGAGATTTTAATCTCATGGTTTAGGTGTAAGCATGTTGATGCAAAGTGAGTATCTTACATATTTGTTATGTACGAGATACTGAGTAATACTGAATTTCACAGTTTGTACTTTTCAAACCCAAATTTGATTTTCACCTTTTTTTTTTTTTTTTAAATTTCACTTTACTATTTTTTAATAAAACTAATGTAACACTTTGTCTGTCATTTAAGTTATTAATTAATATAGTTTAAACTTTTCAAATTTCTAAAATTTAGTCTTAATAGTCTTTCATTTATTTTTTAGGAAAAGATTACAAAATGTGGTCTTATCATATGCTATTTTGTGACAAATCTGCATAACTATCACTAATCAATAATTTCCCGGGGGAGAAACCCCCGTACCCCCACTTTATACGTGGCCATCGGCGATTCTATAACTTTGTGGTGTACCCTAATAATGAAGGCTGCACATGCCTATGTCAGCACCATCATAGATAGCACTGTGACACACAAGCAAGATTAAATATCCCATATTCTTTCATCTTTTCAACCATTGTATTGTGCAATCCGAAAGCACCAACATCACAAGCATTACAGAATGCCGACAACTTTTCGAGTACTTTATCATAGAGAATATAACGCACACAAATACTGAACTGTTTTGTCTTGCTTGAATCTCTGGTTTCATCTGCAATAACAGACAAGTATAAGATAACTTCATGTCAGTCCACATTGTATTCCTTACAACTGTTGCACTGGATTCTGAAATTTCATTCTGAGATAAGGCTGATATTATAAGTTGTATTTCGTAGCATAAAATCCAAAAATTAGATTTGGAAGTTTGACAAAGTCAGTGTCATATTTTTTAATCAATTCAATTTTTTTTTACGATTTTGATTATTTGCATTTTTACAGTGACCCCTTTGAGCTATATCCTGCCGAGCTGTGAGCAAAAGCACATCAACTAACCTTATCAAGTAAACTAACCTTATCAAGTACGCTCTGCATCATTATGTTCTTCAAATTTTCATTTGCCTGCAGCTGAATTACTATTCCAGAAGTCTGGGTAGTACATAAATCTAGCCATCGTTCTGCTGCTTTGAGATGGGATTCAGTCATTTCATGATCTCAAAGACTTTTCAATACATGTTCCCAGTTGTGGAATCCACTGCAAACCTAGCCACTGTCCGAGTAGCCCCCCCCCCCTCTTCCCAATGCAAAATGTCTGCATGGAAAACAAAATGCTGCATCACATGATACACTATATTGTAACCATGAAAATATATTATTTAGGTAACACGTTTTAGGAAAAGATCTTTTCTGCTTACCAAATACTNCCATGAAAATATATTATTTAGGTAACACGTTTTAGGAAAAGATCTTTTCTGCTTACCAAATACTTTTAGTGAAAAATCATTTATAGCAGGTTGTTTTGGCTTCTCGGTCTTACCGGATAGATAGCAAGGTTCGTTTTCTTCATTAACGCCATGAATAACTGGTCCGGACTTTGTCATCACATTTGTTTCTGCTCGTTTATTTACATCTCTACCACTGTTATTATCTTGAGTATACAGTCACTCGAGTCATTCACAATTCCTGCATCTGCTAAAGTTCCAGTCATTCACAATTCTTGCATCTGCTAAANATACAGTCACTCGAGTCATTCACAATTCCTGCATCTGCTAAAGTTCCAGTCATTCACAATTCTTGCATCTGCTAAAGTTCCAGTCATTCACAATTCTTGCATCTGCTAAACTTCCAGAAGTCTCAGATTTCTTTAACTTAACCACGAAACTGTTCATATTAACATAAAAAAAAGAAAAATAATAACAAGACAAACATAAACAAAATTCTAATAAAGTACACCTTTAAAGTTCTTTTCTCAACAGTGCAGCAAAGACGATGTATCCTAAACAAACCAACGTGTATACTAAAATCTCAGAACATTCCATGAGTATCTTTTAGTGAGAAGTCTATTATCTTGTCTAGTATGTCTTTAAAAACATTTGAAAGCTGAACTGCAAAGGCAATATTAAGTATCCAAAAGCAAGTTATCTAAAGTTCACACTCTATTACATTACCATTAAAGCCATTTCAACTACGTTCTGTTAATAAATATCATACACTCAAGAGCCAAAAAAACTGGTACACATGCCTAATATTGTGTAGGGCCCCCACGAGCACGCAGAAGTGCCGCAAGATGACGTGGCATGGACTCGACTAATGTCTGAAGGTATGCAGGAGGCAATTCACACCATGAATCCTGCAGGGTAGTCCACAAATCCATAGGAGTGTGAGACGGTGGAGATCTCTTCTGAACAGCACGTTGCAAGGCATCCCAGATATGCTCAATAATGTTCATGTCTGGTGATTTAGGTGGCCAATGGAAGTGTCTAAAGTCAGAA
>NQII01001090.1:79206-175765 GCA_002778355.1 Clitarchus hookeri | reverse complement strand
GATGCCCCAGCATTGAAATCTGCGCCAATTTGAGAAAGGGTTGCACGTCTGTCACGTTTAATGATTCTCGTCAGTCGTCGTTTGTCCCGTTCGCTCACAATCTTTTTCCGGCCGCAGCGATGTCGGAGATTTGCTGTTTTACCGGATTCTCGATATTCACGGTACACTCGTGAAATGGCCGTACGCGAAAATCCAAATGTTATCGCTACCTCTGAGATTCTATGTCCCATCTCTCGTGCGCTGACTATAACACCACATTCAAACTCACTTAAATCTTGATAACCTGCCATTGTAGCAGCAGTAACCGATCTAGCAACTTTGGCAGACGCTTGTTGTCTTATATAGGCGCTGCCAACCGCATTGCGTTACTCAGATTGGTTCCATACCTCTGTTATTTGCATACACACTCCTATACCAGTTTTTTTGGCTCACCAGTGTATCTTACAAAACGTGATACATTGGACACAATTTTAAATGACACTGTGCCGGCACTAGAGAAAGTTTTCTTTCATGGAAGGTCTCTTATCAGCAAATATTTCATTGATGACAGTGGGCATCTCTGGTGGTCAAAGTGGGCAATACTGTATTCAAAGATTCCCGTGCTTATATACAAAGAGACTGTTGCAGGTGGAGACGTTTACTTCGCTGACGTCCATGACTCTTCGCTGCTTCTCTTCATCTAAGCATGGTACAAAATGTGGTTAGCCCTTTAGCTAATAAAGCACTTTCATTAATAAAGTAAGTGTATGTGTGAAATGTTTATAACCATTTGATCGGCAGCTTCAACACTAAAGGTTTGTGTTATTATAGCACTCAGTGTTAGTGTTCATTGCAAACATGAGTGTTCTTTAGTATGTTAAATAATGTTTGTGCACATCAGACTTACATTTCAAGTAACTTCACACTATTCACCACAACACAATCACACATTAATAACAAGATATTCACACCACTTTGCAATAGTTTACTATTCTGTCTTATTAACACAATGACCTTCTCGTTGTAAAACACTGGAGGAGAAAATAAAATGTTTGTAGAATGACCTCCATTATTATCATACTCTTCACTTATCTATAGTCTATCTCACATCATTACTAGTATGTCCGCAATAATCAAAATACTAGGTGGAAAATTGTTTGATGTTCTAAACTTATTTCTCGGCAGAACGCAGCCTAGCTTATATCCACAAACCACATACGTTCTCATGATTTTTAAATATTTTATGATGCAGGATAAACAGTGTAAATTATCATATTTCCCTTCTCAAGCTCTGGGATAGGCAACAAAGAATGATGTATTATAGTACTGTGGTTAGTGGAAGGTTTCACACTTGCTGGCCTGTAAATGGTTATTTTGTACGAAATTGTAATTGTGAAACAAAGAGTGGTAATTTTCACGTGTTTTAAAGATACAATAAATTGTCAGTGTATTAGTGTACGATACTAGTGTTTAAAATAGTAGTAGTGCCAGGAAAAAGCAAAGTGTAGTAAAGAAGAACAAGGGACAAGTAGGCGAGGGGGTAGAGTCTTTATATATGGATCAATATTGTCACCATAATGCACAGGATTGTTTAAGAGTAGTTAGGGCGTGAAGGGAAAAGAATAAAGAGGGATGAAGTAAGTACAGCAGTACAGTGTAAGGAAGGTTTTAAGGAGAAAGAAAACTGGATTGCAACTTGCATTTTTTTTTTTTTTTTTGCAAATCTTTGATTCAATACAAAATGATAATTTCAGGAAATGGAAATGTCATGATTATAATGTATCTCCAGTTGTTACATTTAAACTGTATTAGCAGTAGTATGATTTACTAACATAATAACTTTTTTTTTTGTATAAATTTGGAGGACGTATTATTAAGGAAACCGTTCTATTACATTCCTTTTTCTCATTATTAAATATTGCTATAATATGTTAAAAAAAGAAAGTTGTTGTTTTGCAGAAGAATGCTGTTGGTGAACTAAGATACACCTAACCTAACTGCATAATTGTAAATTATATTGAATGTCAATGGAAGAGAAGAGAAGTAACCGGTTAATTTGATTGAGTATAAACAGTTGTGCAGAGTAATAAGCTGTGAGACGAGTTATTTTACATGAATTATAATTTTTTAATTGTATTTTTAACTATTGGGATTTAGTTCTTGTACTTAAGTAGAGTACCAAACAGGGAGAGCTATTAGGGGCAATGCATATTAATAAGTTTGTTTTTTCCATTTGTTAAAAAGTTTAAATTTCAATTTAAAAAAACAATAATTTTGAAAGTCTGTTGGTAATTTTGAAAATTACTGTAGATGTTGCTGTAAGAGTTTTAATGAAAGTGGCAATACTGAATAATACAGAATGTAACTATTTTTGAAAAGAAATTACAATTTTGAAAATTAGTTGAACATTACATAATTACCATCAGCATTTAGGAATTCATCAGCTAACGTGAAGTCCGGCAGGGCTAAACTCCACGTGTGGTGGTTTGGACAGGAATCAGTGCTCTGTGTTAACTTGAGCACAGCTGTCCTGAAACACACATTGCTTCTGCTGACGAGTGAAGACGCAGTGTCTTGTCCAGCTGGGTGGCATTATGCAATACTTGCCGTAACTGCATCACGTCAGTTTTGAAAAAGGGGTAGGATAGAGAGCGAGAAAGAATGAAGGCTTCCAGTAAGTTTACGTCATAATTGTGCAAGCCAAGTTTTTACTGTAAACGTGTACGACACTCATGTTGAGATAGGATTGTAGAGGGAAGGATTTTAACTGGAAAGTTAGCAGAAAATCAGTCTCGAACATTGAACACGCGAGTTCACAATGTTTATTTAACTGGAAGTTGACAGAACTGGGAGGGAGTATGTTGGACGAGACATGGCAACGACCAGTGGTGGGCAGGCATGTTGCCTGTTAGTTTTCAGAGGAACGTCCCAGCTCGGAGGAAACTGGTTCAACACATTCTACGATGTAATCACTTCAATTTCAGCCAAGTTTTTTCTGTGGTTTTGTTTTTGTTAGTTGTTTGTAGTTTTAATGTTATAAAAAGGCTTGTAGAGACAATCGGAGGTGTGCAGACAGCCATCTTAAGGAAAGCTTCTATGCATTGGAGGTGAGGTTGGAATGTTTGTTGTAATTATGTAAGGTCACAAATAATTTTTACGAGGTTTGAAGCCTCTTGCTTTAGGGTTTGGTGGCAGTCTTGATTTCTTTAAGTCTTACATTTGGGATACCTAACCTCTAAAGTTAGGAACTCACTACTGTGTTTATTTTCTGTTTTGAATTAAAATCATTGTTACAGCTTTTTATTCAGTTTACAAATAAAACATTCTTTTATAGGGCTGTGTTTGCCCTACTTGGGTCGCAAGAGTATTCCACTGCTAACTTGTAACAGGTCTCAAGTGTATTTATTTATTTATTTCAGTTTAACTTTAATACAGTCAAGGTTAATTAGTCGTTTGGTACTATTGCTTAATTTTTTTCTTACTGTTCTAAGTGCAGTGACAAGCTTGTTAGAGGCAATGATTTGTAATTTAACTCCGAGAGAGTAAGCAAAAGTGATGTCTATTAATCTTGCCGGTATCTTTTTTTACTGTTGCTTTTACTCCCTATCCCTTTTATTTTGAATACTCGTCTTAGGCTGACCGACACCCTGCGATTCTTTCCTGTTAGAACTCTAGAGCAATTGGCCGGCATACAACAATCACTCGACCCCTCTCCAGTAGTGTGTGACAATATGACCACGTTCAGTGACCAAAGGACGCAATCGCAGATGTCTGGAAGGTGTTGGTCGCCGCCAGGTGGGAGATGCTAATCACAGGCATGTTGTCACCCCTCCCTGATCCACATCACCCCAGGATGGACTCGGGCATCCAAGTCGTCTGTAGACTCTAGCCTTGCCGAGGCACGAGTCACGCAGGCCGCCAGGTGGTGATAGGCAGTCACGAGGTTGGCTGAGAAGGGAGACAGCTGGCTTTTAACATTATATGACTTTTTCTTTCTAGTAATAACCAAGAGTGAAAATATAATTAATTAAAATGGCTTCTGTACTAGCGCAAATTTACACAAAATGTCGGTTATCTTCAAGGATGTTAGTACTCAGTCCTTAAGTAACTTTAAATACGTGTGTGTGTTCATTAAGGAAGTTCTGCGCCTGGGCAGGACCTTGTAAAGAATTTGTTCATTCCCCTTGCAACAAGCTGGATTACAAAATCTTGCAGGTTTAGTTGTACCCAATACTTTAACCGTTGCCTCACAGGTTATTTTGCATGCCCTTGTGGATTCAAAGCAAACAGTACACTTGCAGTCTGAGTATTGTTGTCTACATGATGCATCAAATTGTTTGCACTGATGCTGTGGCCATGGCCAAATGGCAATTTTACTTAGATTTTTTAAAATGCAAAATCATTAAATTAAATATGTAGCTTACTTGCAGATTTTATTTTTTTATTTGTTATGCGTGAGTGTGTGTATGCTTATATGGTAAAAGCAATTATAACTTGATGCCAAAAAAATTTATTACATATTTTGCTTTTTATACCATAAGGTTAAAAAAGCGTTTGTTTCAAAAGTTTTACATTCTTAACCCAGCATTGCACAGGAACATTAAGTATCCTACTTATAAACTTTTAAGCATTTTCTTTCAGAAAAGCACCACATATACAGCAGTCACCACATGGCGGAGACAAATACTTTGAACATAAACATTATTCAAACAATATAAATATAAAGTTAATAATTTTTGTTCAGTTTTTTAAAATACAGTTATATGCATATCTGTGACCTAGTTTGCCTAGGTGTTACCTTAGTACGGCAATGTTCTGCATTAGAATTGTGAGTAATTCCGTAACGTGTATTATGATATTCTTAGATGTAAATCTTACATCAGCATGCAAGCCGCCCGCCCGTTTACCTACAGGTATGAATATGAAATTATTGCTAAGCATAACCAAAAATTTGAACACACGTTGTATTTCCCAATAAAATTTTTGTATATTAATTTTTTATAGTATACTACTAATTTTAGAGAAACACTTTTATATTTTACACATTAAATATTTTTGAGTTTATGAGATTATATTTAATGATTTAAAAAGTGTTGTGAACTGAAGCGTTGTCTATTTTTATAACAAGAAATACAAACAAATAAATAGCGTCCTGGCTATCTAACATGTGAAGAAATGTGCTACTATGGGAACTGGAGAACATGCTGAACCTGCATGCTTAATTTGCGAGTCGGATACATATTTAAATTACTACGTCAATAGAGCTCATCAAGATAATTCACCCCCTCCACTAAGAGTTTAAAATTTGAATACTAAACTTGGATTTGGTGCTATTGAGAGAGTGATAGATTACACGTAACTGTACATTTTTAAAAGAACCAAAACTGAAGCAATTTATTAGGATAAATTTTTTTTCATATGTCTGTCAAATAAACTACCACTAAATTTATTTTTATAGGATAACAGGCTCACACTGTTATACACTGGAGAGCCAAAAAAAACTGGTATAGGCGTGCGTATGGTAACTGGCATAGAACCAATCAGGGTAACGCAATGCGGTCTGCAGTTAGATCGGTTACTGCTGCTACAATGGCAGGTTATCAAGATTTAAGTGATTTTGAACGTGGTGTTATATTCGGCGCACGAGAGATGGGACATAGCATCTCCGAGGTAGCGATAACATTTGGATGTTCGGGTACAATCATTTCACGAGTGTACAGTGAAATCGGGAATCCGGTAAAACATCAAATCTTCGACATCGCTGCGGCCGGAAAAAGATTGTGAAAGAACAGGACAAACAACGATTGACGAAAATCATTAAACGTGCAGCCCTTTCTCAAATTGGCGCAGATTTCAATGCTGGGACATCAACAAGTGCCCGCGTGCGAACTATTCAACGGACCATCATCGATATAGGCTTTTGGAGCCGAAGGCCCACTCGTGTACCGTTGTTGACTGCACAACACAAAGCTTTACACCTCGCCTGGGCCCGCCAACACTGCCATTGGACTGTTCATAACTGGAAACACATTGCCTGGTTTGACAAGTCTAGTTTCCAATTGTATCGGGCGGATGGACGTGTACGGGTATGGAGACATCCTCATGAATCCATGGACCCTACATTTCAACAGGGGACTGTTCAAGCTGGTGGAGGCTCTTTCATGGTATGGGGCATGTGCAGTTGGCGTGAAATGGGACCCCTGATATGTCTAGATACGACTCTGACAGGAGACAGATACGTAAGCATCCTGTCCAATCACCTGCACCCATTCATGTCCATTGTGCATTCCGACGGACGTGGATAATTCCAGCAGGACAATGCGACACCCCACATGTTGAGAGTTGCTACCGAGTGGCTCCAGGAACACTCTTCTGACTTTGGTCACTTCCATTGGCCACCTAAATCACCAGACATGAACATTATTGAGCGTATCTGGGATGTCTTGCAACCTGCTGTTCAGAAGAGATCTCCACCGCCTCGCACTTCTATGGATTTGTGGACTGCCCTGCAGGATTCATGGTGTGAATTGACTCCTGCATACCTGCAGACATTAGTCGAGTCCATGCCACGTCATCTTGCGGCACTTCTGCGTACTCATGGGGGTCCTACACAATATTAAGCAGGTGTACCAGTTTTTTTGGTTCTTCAGTGTACTACAGTACCTGCACCATTATAGAGTGTATAAAGTAAACCTCATCAAACTACGTGTCATAAAAATGCCCATCAAATGAGGTTTGAAAAGAGCAACATTTAAACTTTCTAGCATTAGTAGTTCCAGAGTTGTAACCACTTTCATAAATCATAAACATGCAAAATTTGACTTCGTCATTTTTAAAAATCATCCACTTACTATTTATTTTGGTAAGTGATTCAATTCCATTATAAGACATCAAGATTACCCTTAGGTTTACATTGTTTTTTCTTTATTTGTTTATTTCCTTTTGTACAGTACCTGAGATGTATGTTATTTATGTTTTCTATTTCATTACAAAAAACAAGACAAACAATTACAGATTCACTATCAATGCGCACCTGAAAATGTCGATTGATGGAAAGTTTTGGTTTCTCATTTGTAGTGGAAAAACTGGGACACATTCACTTTTTCGAAAGACTGGAAACTTACTGTGTCCTCGTGAGACGGAAGATTTCATTTTAACACAGTGCCTGAAAAATTCATAGAGTTTCCGAAATTTGTTTTTATATTTTTTAATGCAGGCAGTGTNCTCATTTTAACACAGTGCCTGAAAAATTCATAGAGTTTCCGAAATTTGTTTTTATATTTTTTAATGCAGGCAGTGTGGTTTCACTGTGAAAATGAGTATTTTCCTATTGTGGTCAATATTTTGCCCAAGTAAATTTGAAACTTTAATGAAACGCCATTGCCTACAATGACTACGAAAATTGAACCTTTTCCCTTTTTTTGTAGTCACTGTAGATAATGGAAGTCCAATCAAATTTTGAATCAGTTCTACTACAGCATTACCACTTAACTTCAAAAACAATAACCACTGGTGTCTTGGCACAGCAGTGAGCGGTTAGAGGTGTCTGCTGCAACTAGCCATCCCAATCAATGTAATTTTGCCTTGCAAACCTTGAGTTACACACGTTTATTCAACCATATACACAACTAAAACTGACAATCTTGTGTGACGCTCACTGCCTAAACATCACAGACTGTGATGCCATCCAACTATATTAATGCCAAGTTATGCAGTGATTACAGCGTTACCAGAACAATGTACAAGCCTAAGAGTGTGAAGTTCTGCAATAACAAAAATTATGTCACTGGCAAAGACAAAAATTATTGCATAACTTATTCCATTGTTTCTGTGTTACAACATTTGCAAGTACAGTAAAACCTGGTTCATCCGGANAAAATTATTGCATAACTTATTCCATTGTTTCTGTGTTACAACATTTGCAAGTACAGTAAAACCTGGTTCATCCGGACTAACTGGGACCAAAGGCAATCCGAATAATAAGGGTAATAAGCAAAACAAATCCTTAAATAAGCAGACTTACCGTTTATTACTAAAAAAAACTATGTTTTGTAACAAAATTATATAAAAATAACTTTTCACATCATTTCTTAACAAAGAATTGGTCCACTGTCTTCTGTTTCAAACACGTGTGGCGTTTGAATGAAGCACGGTCACGCAAACGCTTTATCATTAATAGTTCAGCTGGAGTGGTGTCGGGCTGACGCTCCAAGTAGCCATGATGTTTGTCAGCTGGTCCGCAGCATCTGCATACGTCGTCCGCTGTTGCGGTGTGATCGCTCCCTCCTCGCCCACGTCATCTTCTTCCTCACTGTCTGCTGTAGATGTGCATGCAGCTACAATTTCTTCTTCCGTCACAGTGCCGTAGCCACCGTCGTTGTCTTTCAGCCACTCGCTGACGTCTTCCATATCAACATCTGAGCACCACTTATTGTTCCTAACATTTGCAGAAAGTCGTCTGCAGCCACTTGCACCAAATCATCGCTTGCCATTTCGTTTGTAGCACAAATAACTGGCCACAGTTTTTTCCATATTTTTCAAAGAGCTTTTTGTGATGCAATCCCAAGCGTCAGCAACCATGTAAATAACGTCTTTGAAATTGATTGATTTCAACAAATCACACTTTTTTCCCCTTCCTCTTGAATTATTTTACTAAGCAGTTCTATTTGGTAAACTCTTTTGATGTTTTCAAGGACTCTCTGATCCATAGGCTGCAGCAGTGGGGTTACGTTTGGTGGAAGAAATTTCACTTTAATTCCTCCACTCACGAGTTCTTGTTCTCCCGGAAGAGACGGAGCATTGTCGATCAGTAAAATAGCTTTATCTGGTAAACTATTTTCTTTCAGGAATTTCCGAACGTCAGGAACAAAGTTATCAAAAAACCAATTCTTAAACAAAAAAACTGTCCATCCATGCACTTTTTGTGGTCGGTAAACCACTGGCAACATATTGTGGTTCACATTTTTTAGCGCTCGGGGATTCTTGGATTTCCCTACAATGACAAGAGGAAACTTATGTTTCCCTGATGCAATGCTACAAGCCATAGCAGTTAGCCTATCTTTGCTTTTCTTGTAGCCCTTTGCAGAATCTTCAAGCTTTGATGCTAACGTTTTGCTTGGAAGCATCCGGTAAAAAAAGCCCGGTTTTGTCAGCATTATAAACTTGATCGGGTGTCAATTCTTCAGATAAAACAAATTGTTCGAAGTCCTTTTTAAATTTTTCAGCAGCAGCAACATCACTAGACAAGCTCTTTCCAGTCAGAGTAAGTTGGCGAATACTGTGTCGGTTTTTAAAACGCTCTAGCCACCCCTGCCTAGCAGTGAATTCTAGGTTAGAATTCGGTTACTTTTTGTAAGCTCAAAGCTTTTTGGGCCAAGATCGGTCCAGATATAGGCAAACCACATTCTCACTGAGCACTGTACCACGTGAATAGTGCATCGTCTAATGCTTCATTTTTTTGCTTTTTTTTTTGCCGTTCCTCTGCCTTCCAAACTGTTTTTACATATCATTTTACAACAAAAATCTTTAATTTCTTTCCTTTGCTTCTTCCAGTTGGACACTGTTGAAGTTCCAACTCCCAATTCAGCAGCTATTTTTCTCAATGCTTCTCCTTTATCAATTTGATTAATAGCGTCTAACTTTTTATCCATTGAAGCACGTCCTTCTTTTACTTTGATGCCATTTTAAACTTGTACGTACACTACAATACACTCCCAAACACTTTGATAAAAAACAAAAACAATATCCGGTTGAACCACACACAATAAACAAAATGACAAGTACCGTTTGAAAACAGTAGGAAAACTGAGAAGATTGAGGGAGGGGAAGTGATGCGTAGGGATTCAAGGTCAAGTCAAAGCTATTTATAGCTGGTGAGTCAATCCACTTAATATTACACATTATCTATGTGAACATTAAATTAAAAACGCGGAGACCCAGATCAACGAGGGCCAGATTAATGAGGTTTTACTGTAATTTTAAGTTGGTGGGGGATTATGGCATCAGCTAGTATTTAAGTCAAAGGAAATTACACAAGTGCTGTCAGGTGCTTCCCAGCAACCAGAATATTATGAGGTACGTACCTGTTATTATTTTGACCCTTAAGATCATATCATAGTTGTTTGGACTTCTCAGTTATATATATTTTTTTGATGACGTTATGAGTGAATTTGATTGATGTACTGTCTGTGACAGAGTATGTTGGTCAGTCGGACAAGATGGCGGACCGGTAAAACTCTTAACGTGAATGGTCCTCCGGATAAACGTAATGAAGCACGTTTTCGTAATATTTATGGTCTTCCGGGCCGGATTCAGTGCCTGTAATGTCTCAGTGTCGCGTTTTAACAACGTTCGCCAATCTGTGTCTCATTTTGAAGCAGCGTTGTTTGCATAGCCACTGACTGGATTCTTTGTATCAGTATAGTCAAATTATATGCGTACGCCCCACATCTCATGAAGGAAAGGACTNTCACTTTAATTCCTCCACTCACGAGTTCTTGTTCTCCCGGATGAGACGGAGCATTGTCGATCAGTAAAATAGCTTTATCTGGTAAACTATTTTCTTTCAGGAATTTCCGAACGTCAGGAACAAAGTTATCAAAAAACCAATTCTTAAACAAAAAAACTGTCCATCCATGCACTTTTTGTGGTCGGTAAACCACTGGCAACATATTGTGGTTCACATTTTTTAGCGCTCGGGGATTCTTGGATTTCCCTACAATGACAAGAGGAAACTTATGTTTCCCTGATGCAATGCTACAAGCCATAGCAGTTAGCCTATCTTTGCTTTTCTTGTAGCCCTTTGCCGAATCTTCAAGCTTTGATGCTAACGTTTTGCTTGGAAGCATCCGGTAAAAAAAGCCCGGTTTTGTCAGCATTATAAACTTGATCTGGTGTCAATTCTTCAGATAAAACAAATTGTTCGAAGTCCTTTTTAAATTTTTCAGCAGCAGCAACATCACTAGACAAGCTCTTTCCAGTCAGAGTAAGTTGGCGAATACTGTGTCGGTTTTTAAAACGCTCTAGCCACCCCTGCCTAGCAGTGAATTCTAGGTTAGAATTCGGTTACTTTTTGTAAGCTCAAAGCTTTTTGGGCCAAGATCGGTCCAGATATAGGCAAACCACATTCTCACTGAGCACTGTACCACGTGAATAGTGCATCGTCTAATGCTTCATTTTTTTCTTTTTTTTTTTTTGCCGTTCCTCTGCCTTCCAAACTGTTTTTACATATCATTTTACAACAAAAATCTTTAATTTCTTTCCTTTGCTTCTTCCAGTTGGACACTGTTGAAGTTCCAACTCCCAATTCAGCAACTATTTTTCTCAATGCTTCTCCTTTATCAATTTGATTAATAGCGTCTAACTTTTTATCCATTGAAGCACGTCCTTCTTTCACTTTGATGCCATTTTAAACTTGTACGTACACTACAATACACTCCCAAACACTTTGATAAAAAACAAAAACAATACCCGGTTGAACCACACACAATAAACAAAATGACAAGTGCCGTTTGAAAACAGTAGGAAAACTGAGAAGATGAGGGAGGGGAAGGGATGCGTAGGGATTCAAGGTCAAGTCAAAGCTATTTATAGCTGGTGAGTCAATCCACTTAATATTACACATTATCTATGTGAACATTAAATTAAAAACATCCGGATTATCCGGAGACCCAGATTAATGAGGTTTTACTGTAATTTTAAGTTGGTGGGGGATTATGGCATCAGCTAGTATTTAAGTCAAAGGAAATTACACAAGTGCTGTCAGGTGCTTCCCAGCAACCAGAATATTATGAGGTACGTACCTGTTATTATTTTGACCCTTAAGATCATATCATAGTTGTTTGGACTTCTCAGTTATATATATTTTTTTGATGACATTATGAGTGAATTTGATTGATGTACTGTCTGTGACAGAGTATGTTGGTCAGTCGGACAAGATGGCGGACCGGTAAAACTCTTAACGTGAATGGTCCTCCGGATAAACGTAATGAAGCACGTTTTCGTAATATTTATGGTCTTCCAGGCCGGATTCAGCGCCTGTAATGTCTCAGTGTCACGTTTTCACAACGTTCGCCAATCTGTGTCTCATTTTGAAGCAGCGTTGTTTGCATCGCCACTGACTGGATTCTTTGTATCAGTATAGTCAAATTATATGCGTACGCCCCACATCTCATGAAGGAAAGGACTGTGGGTGTCTCCGGTACGTATCAGAAGCTAAATGACAGACGGAACTATGTGCTGAACTGTGTTTGTGTGCAGTACCTGGTTCGACTGTGTTTGCTTACATCGTTATTCATAATGTTGCAAGCTGTAGCAGTGCTGGCCCAGTTATGCACTATCTGCATGGCCCAGAACGTATGGAAACATCTGTGTTTTTCCTTTGGCCATAGGTTTATCTTTTAAACTGAGGAACAGAGAACCATGTAGTAAAGAATGAATTACATGTCTGACAAAGTTTGGCTTACAAGTATCACAAATGCTCAATATACCAGTCTTGCCATAACATAAGCTTTAAAGTACTTGGGTGATGACTTAGTGATTGGCTGAGCCGTGCCGGGGTCCCACACGCCAGCGAGCGTATCCATTCACTAAGAATGGGTTGAAATGTTTCAATTGGTTGCCGCTAGGCGCCGCCCTGGAGCGTAGATGGTGAATAGCCAGCAGGCGAGCTCCCTTCAGAACTAGTCACGATGATGACCCCACAACAGAAGACATTCTGTGTTCTAAAGNGCGCCGCCCTGGAGCGTAGATGGTGAATAGCCAGCAGGCGAGCTCCCTTCAGAACTAGTCACGATGATGACCCCACAACAGAAGACATTCTGTGTTCTAAAGTTCAACCACTGCAAAATTGTGCGTGATTTNTAGTCACGATGATGACCCCACAACAGAAGACATTCTGTGTTCTAAAGTTCAACCACTGCAAAATTGTGCGTGATTTTCGGTGAGAGTATGGCACTGCACCTCCTACAACTCAGAGAACCCAACGTTGGCACGAGCAGTTTCGACAAACAGGATGTTTGTGTAAGTGGAAATCAAAAGGACACCCTGTGCTTCTTATGAAGACATTGGGAGCATCCCGAGGAGTTTTGCAAGATGTCCACAAAAGTCTTCCCATCGTGCCAGCCGAGAGCTAGCCATTCTCCACATGACTGTCTGGTGTGATTTGCAACTGTGTTTGTTATTCAAACCATACAGGATTGAACATGTACACATCCTAAACCAAGATAATAAACAACAATGTGTAGTATTTTGTGCATTCATTCTCGAAGAGGAAAATGGAAGATGACTCTTTTCTTACACACTTTATGTACAGTGACGAGGCTATGTTTCATCTCAGTGGTACAGTGAATCAGCACAATGTATGGATATGGGGATCACAGCAGACACACGCCATAACTGAGTATGAGAGACTCCTATAAAGTGAATGCGTTCTGTGCCATTCCCCAAGAAAAGATCTATGGTTTTACGCTCCGTTCTTTTTTCCCGATAACACTGTCACGGGAATCTCATACATGCAAATGTTGCAGAACTGGCTTTTCCCGTAGTTACAGGCAGATTCAGTTGAGCTGATTTCATTTTCCAGTAGGATGGAGCACCACCGCACTGGCCAGTTTAAACATTCCTTAACAATGAGCTCCCTCCCACACCATTGGATTGGCCTTCATGGACCTGCTGATTTGGCTTTGCAGCACTGGCCACCAAGGTTGTCCCTTTCTCAGTATCTGTGAATTTTTCTTGTGGGAGTTTGTGAAGAATTCGGTTTATGTTCCGCCCCTTACTACAACAATGGACGAACTTGGAAAATACATAACATCAGTGACTGCTGTCATGCCCACACATGCTCGCCAATGTGTGGGACNACAATGGACGAACTTGGAAAATACATAACATCAGTGACTGCTGTCATGCCCACACATGCTCGCCAATGTGTGGGACGAGTTTGACTATACTGTAGATGTATGCCATGCGCCTGTAGTGGGGCATATTAACCATGTGTGATAAATGTAAGCAAAACTTTATTGCCAGACACGTATTTCACTATTTACTGCATTGTTCTCTGTTCCTTAGTTTAAAAGTTATAGACTTCTGAAATTTGATGTATCATTTTGAAACATCCTGTACTGTAAGCTAAGTCATCCTACAATATTAAAGAATATCTGGACGATTCTTTGGAATGAGTAATTTGTTATTTTGTATGGGCACAAATTTTATTTTAGTATTTAATTTACATCTGTATTAAGTTGCATGTATAATTAATAATTTGTATAATTTCATGTTTTTGTTTAAAAGGGTTTTTATTGTACTAATTTTTCAAGTGTCCAGTAACAATGTACACTGACTTCAAAATTAAGCAACAGGCAGACTTCCGCCCCTCCCATGATCATTTTACCACAAGATGGTATCGGGTGATAGTAAATTATAAAGCATAAAAAAAGTAAACACTGTTAACATCATTTCTTGATGAACTAACAGGAAAAATCAACACGTGTTCTGCTTTTCAAGAGTTATTCTCTTTCATACACATCCAGTAAACTGGTTACATCTGCTCAGTATGGTGTGTGATCACTTCTTGCAGCAATACAGGCCAACACATAAGTGGTCATGCTCTAAATATCAGTCACAGTTTGATACTCATGCCCATTCTTCCTGCAGAGCAGCTCGTAAGCCCTGAAAACTGATTGGTTATTCGGACGTGAAGCAACCTGTCTCCCTAGAGCATCCCACAAATGCTCTATCGGATTTAACTAGGGAGAGTGAGCAGACTAATCCATGCACGCAATATCTTCAATTTCCAGGAAGACATCAACCAGATGTGCTCTACGAGGCCGAGCATTATCATCCACCAACAGGAAGTTGAAACAACCAAATATGGGGAGCCCAAATATCGTCTAGATACTAGACAAGACTACACTTAAACCTTGCTGGTTTACATGTACGTCATGAGAGGTGTTTGGTTAGCATAATGCCTCCCCACACCATTGTTGATCCGCCTACATATTGGTCTCTTTCCATAATATTTGAGGGCCGAAATAGTGTTCCAGGTTCTCTCCAGATGTGATTCTGTTGAGAACCACTCTGAAGACAGAATATGGACTCACAATAAAGAGAACATCTGTCCACTGTTCGACTGTCCAATGGACATCATGGCTCCACCTAGACGACTGAGAACACACATCAGGGGTACACACACAGCAGTCTCCGGCAATAAAAGCCCCTCTTCCTATCTGTACGCTGTTTGCCTGGACACAACTGTTCCAGTGGATGCTGCAAGGTCAGATGTGCAGTACTACAGATGCACTTTAAGCCATCTGGCCAAATCAGCTAGAGACTATAAAGATTCCATTCTTCATACCGCCCTCCACAACAGGGAGTCTTTGAGGTGCCTGAATATGTACAAAATGAACATTGCAGTTAGACTAATACCAGAAGTAAAAACTATGCACACCGTTCAATGCATAAATTAATATTGCCATGCTTGTATACATTTTCATTAGTAATAATTTGCCAGTGATTTGAAAAACACCATGAGCGAGCGCACGCACACACATAGCAAGGACAAATGGCAAAACATTAAAACTAAGAAATTTGAATAAAATTCTTAAGACAAAAATTAGAAATATCTTTTCTTCTTAATTATTTTGTGAACTTTCAAAATTTTTTATTCAGTCAGATGATACCACAAAATATGATGAGGAATAAAAATATTCTGGAAGGGAAAGTGGTTTATAACCTTTTTGTAGGTAGTTTTCTGAAGAGTTATTTGCGTTACACTCTAAAACAGATACTAAGCAAGATATTTAAAAAAATATATAAATTCTGAATATATTTTAAAGATAACAAGCAAACCCGTGGTCACAGAGGGGTGCAAGTTAAAATTACGTATTTTTAAGTATAGAATGTTAATTTGTTTCGGGTTCACCTACTCCCCCCCCCCCCNNNACGAACATATTAAACAATTTGACCAGTCTTGGTGAAAGTCCCGACAAATGTAACAGCAAAGCTTCGAAAAGGACAAACCAAAAAGAAGGGTAGAAGGGTAGATGTTGTGAGGAGACTTCGGCATGCAAAATTAGCGAAGTCGGCTTTTGTTTAAGCCCGAGAGTGATCGCACTGCTCCCTTCCGCCCTTTCTGCAGTCAAAAAAACACTTCCCTGTTCATCTAATAATATTATAACATCTTTCTTTTACTCACACAACTTGCATCATTAAACCCTCCTGTGGGCACCCCTGGCACTGGGTATTGATACAACAAGCATCTTGTGTCACTGAAAGTATTGTCAACTGTGACAGTTGCCATTTTCACAAACAGGTAATTCAATATGTGGACTGTGTTAAAAAATGTATAACAGGTAATTATTAAGTTTCGGGGCTGTTCTGAAAAACACAAAAAAATTTCAAAATTGTGATATATTTCCATTTTACTAATCACGTAGAACACGAATATACTAGGGGCGTAGCTTTAAAATAAGTACAACATATTTTAAAAAACTGAACGAAATTGCGAAATGAGCAGTATAGCCAGTTTATTTATGTTTCTGAACAAAACGTCCTAGACCAGCAAAAGTTGCATTAATGGGTTCTGCACAGCTTACCTTGTTCATATTCAAGAGGGCGTAATGTTAAAATAAGTAGAACATATTTAAAAAACTTGCAAAATATGTTTGTTTACGTCTATTAACCTCAGAGGAATTATACCAGCCCCCTACCTAGGTGAGTCAATTTACATTCTTTTGGTGTGTTTTACGGTTCCTTTAAATCCCTACAATCATACATTCGTAGTTTAGTGTAAAACCCGAACATTCTAGGTTAGTGTAAAACCCTACAACCCTAGGTTACTGTAAAATCCAAAAACCCTAGGTTAGTGTAAAACCCAACAATCCTAGGTTAGTTTAAAAATGTAAAATAGTAATTCACCCATGGTGGGGTTAGGTTCTGTTAGGTTAGGTGGGCACATATTACGAAATTAGTCGGACGTTAATGCCCCTAGTATATTCGTGTTCTGCATCATTAGTAAAGTGGAAATATACCATTTCCTGTGAATTATTTTTACTCTTACAGAAAAACCCCTAAACTTAATAATTATTGTATAACATATCTGGCGATACAACCTGTTCTTTAAATGATTTCCCATACTGTTTTTGTACTAGACAGCATTCTCACGTGAATAAAAGCATAGCAAAAGACACATTAGTACCTACAGGTATTTCAATACATTTTACAGTATAGTTAGTGTAGAAGCAGATTTTTAGGAGTGCGAANATTAGTACACATTAGTACCTACAGGTATTTCAATACATTTTACAGTATAGTTAGTGTAGAAGCAGATTTTTAGGAGTGCGAACCATGGTGCACACATTTGTAGATCTTTCCTAATTTGACCTCAATCGTTATATCTAAATTTGAGTGTCAGGAGATGAGAATTGTTAGATTTGAGTGTAAGTGCACCAATTTTTATTAAGGTGACTAACAGTATACTTATAATGAATTAATGAATACCCTGACATTTCCAGTTATCCGGTTAGTTTTCGCTAACTAACATACAATGCAAAAATAAGATCTATTTTTATGTTGTTTCATAAAAAGTATTGTGTGTGTGTGTNATCCTAGGTTAGTGTAAAACCCTACAACCCTAGGTTACTGTAAAATCCAAAAACCCTAGGTTAGTGTAAAACCCAAAAATCCTAGGTTAGTTTAAAAATGTAAAATAGTAATTCACCCATGGTGGGGTTAGGTTCTGTTAGGTTAGGTGGGCACATATTACGAAATTAGTCGGACGTTAATGCCCCTAGTATATTCGTGTTCTGCATCATTAGTAAAGTGGAAATATACCATTTCCTGTGAATTATTTTTACTCTTACAGAAAAACCCCTAAACTTAATAATTATTGTATAACATATCTGGCGATACAACCTGTTCTTTAAATGATTTCCCATACTGTTTTTGTACTAGACAGCATTCTCACGTGAATAAAAGCATAGCAAAAGACACATTAGTACCTACAGGTATTTCAATACATTTTACAGTATAGTTAGTGTAGAAGCAGATTTTTAGGAGTGCGAACCATGGTGCACGCATTTGTAGATCTTTCCTAATTTGACCTCAATCGTTATATCTAAATTTGAGTGTCAGGAGATGAGAATTGTTAGATTTGAGTGTAAGTGCACCAATTTTTATTAAGGTGACTAACAGTATACTTATAATGAATTAATGAATACCCTGACATTTCCAGTTATCCGGTTAGTTTTCGCTAACTAACATACAATGCAAAAATAAGATCTATTTTTATGTTGTTTCATAAAAAGTATTGTGTGTGTGTGTTGTTCACGGTAAAGTAAGTACTTTTGAGGCACTAGTTACTTTTTTATTTCTGCCATTTTTTAAATCATTTAACAACTTTTTAAATAAATATTGCCATGTATATAATAAACACAGTGTGTATATTCCACCGCACTCAGATAGTAATGCCAAAGGCTAAAATTAAATATATTTAATGATTATTATTCCAAATGTGAGGGCTTTCAAAAGTGCTCACTTTACCTTGTATATAGTACATATGCATTTAATATAAATGTGTGCATATACATTAATATACCATATATATATATATACACACATACATATTTAAGTAGATCTATATACAAAGATGACAAATGGGAAAAGAGGACACCANATATATATATATATACACACATACATATTTAAGTAGATCTATATACAAAGATGACAAATGGGAAAAGAGGACACCATAGAATTGTAATACTAGCCACAATGCAATGTATCATTTCACAGAGAACTACTGAAAGGTCTCAAATTATTATTTCCTTTCATTTTTTATTTACAAAATCTTACACTTCCACCTTAAAATCACATTCTTCACTATGTCATGGATTGCTGTATCAACAAGAAAAAAGTTCAGCCCTGCAAATAATAAGTCACTGTTACACATACAGCAGCAGAATTGCCCTCAGGCTAACTCATTTCCCTGCAAAGGTGGAACAATCTAAAATAGCAGTACAATTCACAAGATGGCACTTAGCATACAAGCTAGAAATCATTTTCTTATTAGGTACATTTATAACTATTTTATCTATATTCTTTGACCTCGCATGAATTCCCCTGACTTTTCCAGAAACGTAAAATTCCTCTAATTCCAGATTTTTCCTTTTTTCCCTGATGCTATCCAGCCTGTTGGTTTACAACCAACGTTTGGCCTAGTCTTGTAAGGTATTTAGTGGATCACAGCGTTGAGGTAACTGAATTGACCAAGCACAGCAATTATTTTCCGTCGCAATGGTTCTTTCGGACGTAATAAAATAAGTTAAAAGTGTAATGGTCGGAGGTATTTTTGGCCAGCCACATAATTAGAAAGAAGATGTGAGTTCCATTTATTGCTTACCTACACTGTACCAACTAAATGAAAACACTATTTGGGTCGGATGTGCCACTTTCTCTGCGTAGCTTAAAGATAAATGCTGTTTCCTGTTGTGAGATGGGTAATTAAGTGGGTAATTATCTAGTTTAGGGGCTTTTCTGAAAAACACAATAAAAATTTAAAATTATGATATATTTCTACTCTACTAATGATGCAGAACACGAATATACTAGGGGCATTAACGTCCGACTAATTTCGTAATATGTGCCCACCTAACCTAACAAAACCTAACCCCACGATGGGCGAATCACTATTTTACATTTTTAAACTAACCTAGGATTGTTGGGTTTTACACTAACCTATGATGTTAGGGTTTTAAACTAACCTAGGATAGTAGGGTTTTACACTAACCTAGGATGTTTGGGTTTTATACTAACCTAGGATGTTTGGGTTTTACACTAACCTAGGATGTTTGGGTTTTACACTAAAATACGAATGTAGGATTGCAGGGATTTAAAGGAACCGTAAAACACACCAAAAGAATGTAAATTGACTCACCTAGGTAGGGGGCTGGTATAATTCCTCTGACGTTAATAGACACAAACAAACATATTTCGCAAGTTTTTTTTAATATGTTCTACTTATTTTAACACTACGGCCGCTTCAATATCAACTAGGTAAGCTATGCTGAATTCATTAAAACAACTTTTGTTGGCATAAAACGTTTCGTTCATAAACGTAAACAAACTGTCAGAAACAGTCATCTCACAAACTTGTTCAATTTTTTAAAATATGTTGCACTTATTTTAAAGTGATGCCCCTAGTATATTCGTGTTCTGCATCATTAGTAGAGTAGAAATATATCATAATTTTAAATTTTTATTGTGTTTTTCAGAAAAGCCCCTAAACTAGATAATTACCAAACCATATGAAACAGGGGTACTTAAATCAGTGTGCCCTACGCGCTTGCTATCACTTGCACAGATTTTGCATTTATTCACTATTCTGGAGCCATTTGGGAAAGTATTTAACATTTTTCATGCTTTTTTTTAAAAAGTTTTTTGTGGTGTTGTTTTGTTTTTTAACCACTTATATTCCACAATTTCCCAGATCTTCATAGTTCCACATTATTGTGATTTATAGTATACAAGATTTACTATGGGCATTAACGGATCACCAATACAAACCACAAATACGATAGCAGGGAGGGCTATTAATATCAGGGAAATTGTGGGGTAAAATCACTAAAAATACACCCACAAAAAATACAAAAACACCTCAATTTAACATTTTTTGTCCACCCAATTATGTAATATGTGCCCACCTAACTTAAACTAACCCCACGATGAGCAAATCACTACTTTACAATTTTCATCAAACCTAGTATTGTAGGGTTTTAATAACCTAGGATTGTATGGTTTTAATAACCTAGGATTGTAGGGTGTTAATCTAACCTAGGATTGTAGGGTTTTAATCTAACCTACAATTTTAGTCTAATCTAGGATTTTAGGGGTTTAAAGTAACAGTAAAACACACTGGAAGTATATGAATTAACTCACCTAGGTAGACGGCGGGTACAATTCCAATGTCCTCGGCCAATTCAACTACCGTCATGCACCTTACCTCACTAGACAAAAACCATGATCTACTAAAACGTCCAAGTAACACCCGCCACATAGCCGAATATTATGCACAAAAACACTCGTACTAGCACCCTCGATTCTACAATCACAAGCCTTCACACGGTCGGGTTCGGACGTCGCAAACCACGCGCACATAATATTCCACTCACTGCGAACTCCACTGTATACCATACAATGGCGCACTAAGCTATCGTCTTCACGTCCGCAGCCGATAGGTGGCGTTAGCATACTCGCATGGCTATTCAACATGGCGTCCGATGTAAACAAAGCGGCCGAACTGCTCGTACTTTTATCTATTTCATTTAGTACGTTCTACTTATTTTACCATTACGCCCTCCTCAATATTAAAAAGGTAAGCTGTGCAGAGCCCATTTATGTTGCTTTTGTGGGTCTATGACGTTTCCTTCAGAACAGCCCCTATTCTGAATAGTTATAAGGTAATTATAAAGAATAGCAGTTTTTTTAAGGAGGCATAGTAGACCCACAAAAGTTATATAAATGGCTTTTGCACACCTTACCAGTTTCATATTTAGGAGGGCATAATGATAAAATAAGANCAGTTTCATATTTAGGAGGGCATAATGATAAAATAAGAAGAACGTCAAATATAAAATAGATAATATACGAGGAGTTCAGCAGCTTTGTTTACATCGGACGCCATGTTGTATAGTTCTGTAATGCTGTATACCGTAAACAAATGTGAGTTGGCAGTCACCCCGTTTGCTGTGGATGTGTACACGTTACCGTAGGTCAGTTGCAGTTTCGATGCAATACAGTGCAATTCATGGCGAGTGGAGTGTTGCTGCACTCGTGAGTTGTGAAGTCCGAATCCGACCGTGCGTAGGCTTGTGATTTAAGAATGGAGGGTTTAAGTTAGATTGCTTCAGTGCGTGACAGTCATCTGTGGCAGATGTTATCTGGACGTTTCCCAGTTTGTTGAATTAACATTGTTTTGGCCTACCTAAGTGAGTAAATTCACATACTTCCAGTATGTTTAACTGTTACTTTAAAACCCCAAAATCCTAGGTTAGATTAAAACTCTACAATCCTACGTTAGATTCTAACACTAAAATTCTAGGTTAAATTAAAAATGTAAAATAGTGATTCACTCATCGTGGGGTTAGGTTAGATGGGCACATATTAAAAAATTGGGTGGACAAATGTTAAATTGTGGTGTTTCCATATTTTCTGTGGGTGTATTTTTTGTGATTTTACCCCACAATTTCCTTGATCTTCGCAGCCCTCCCCTCTATCGCTTTTGTGGTTTGTAATCATAATATGTTAATGCCACTAGTAAATTCGTGTTGTGTAATTAGTACAGTCAAAATATACCGCTTTTCGAATTTTTTTTTTTTTTTTTTCGGAAAAGCCGCTATTGTACAATTGCCCACGAATTAAGAAATGTAGAAACGCAATAAGCACTTAAAAGTAAGGGCAGTGTTCAAAATATAACCCAAATAATCTTAAACCACTTTATTGGACAGTATAACCTCNGGCACTTAAAAGTAAGGGCAGTGTTCAAAATATAACCCAAATAATCTTAAACCACTTTATTGGACAGTATAACCTCAACATTATAGTAACATTCATTTTCGCGAAAGAAATATACAAATAGCTTTACTTTGGCTTGTTCCTACCAGAAAAATTTTGTATGCAACTTATAAATAGTAGAAAACTAACCTGCTTCTATGCCAGCTGACTGTTCTTCTATTAGCGCTGCCCTAGATCTCGAAATCGCACTGCCACTCGCATATGACATCGGTTTGTAAGGTTCATGCTGCACTTGAACTTGAACATTACTGTTTTCACTTCGTCCAAAAGACCACAAGCAAGAAGTTAGAACGTAAAATAATATAATTTTTCGAAAATAAATTAACATATTGATCAAACAAATCTCAGATCTTGATTAATAACCAAACCGCCGCACGAAACGCAACCGGCATACAAAACGTAAACAAGTAACACCATTTCATAAAATAAAATTATTATGGCATTTTATTTAGTTTTCTTTGGATTAAAACAAATATCATGACGTTCTTTACAGCTCAACCCAATTTCTACGNTTTGGATTAAAACAAATATCATGACGTTCTTTACAGCTCAACCCAATTTCTACGCCAAGGTTGACGAAAACTCGTAGCGGAGGTCATGGAATTTCTTTTTCCATTCCCCAACCTTCCACAAACCAATCAAATTGCTATCGGTAGGACGAATGTGAAAAGCAATAAAAATAAAATATGAAAAATGTCTAATCCCAATACTAAATATAAATAAACAAATACATACATTTTTAAATAAAAACAATACTATTTTTTATTTACAACTTTATTATATGCCAAACATATTGAAATATAAATTTTTGTATCGTCATAAAATTTTTATAACTTAGAATAAGCCCCCTGGCCGTCATAAGCATTCGCATCAGCAAGTATTTTTGCTCCTTATCTTTCATGTCATCCCACAGAACTTATTTGCACTTTCTGCAACTTCGCAGCACGTGAAGAAAATAACTTGCTTTCACATACCAGAAATAGCATATTACGTTAATAAACCTCATTTCTGCACAAATTAAATGGAGCAAAAAGATTACACCATTTTCTGATATCGAATTCTGACATAATTTATTTATTAACTTATTTAATTTATTTATTTCGACTTTATTTAAACTGGTGTAGTTAAGGATTCAATGCCTTCTCTTACACTTAACCTGTTATAACATAATGTACACATGCGTAAACATAATGAGCAAGATAGAAATATACTTAATTACTTAAATTAACAAGAGGCGAAACAGAAATATGATAGCTCAAATAGATTAAACTCTAAAATTGGCCTGTGGTTTCCAATTATGTAAATATCTGGAAATCACAGTCTATGTACTATAGACTATTGATGTAATAATGCTGTATACTATATCTCAGAGTGTAGACAGTAGAAAAAAATGGGAATAAACAAACTATCACTTAAAAATACAAAACAATTAATTATCACAATTATTACTTAAGTTCCTTGGAAGAAACCTGCTAGAGTACGTATTTCAACACATGAGTGAACTTCATCTTTGTGTTAAAGTAGACTCAAAACCATCCGTCGCATNCTGCTAGAGTACGTATTTCAACACATGAGTGAACTTCATCTTTGTGTTAAAGTAGACTCAAAACCATCCGTCGCATTCATCAGTCATCTGTCCGCCAGGCAGTCGCGTTATCTTCGACCAATAGAAGGCAACGTTTTTTTCTATCTGTCAATCCATCAAATATATCTCAGACTTTAACTTTNTATCTTCGACCAATAGAAGGCAACGTTTTTTTCTATCTGTCAATCCATCAAATATATCTCAGACTTTAACTTTTGATGTATGCCCCGCGTCATGACACCTGATGTTGAGGCGCCCTGCACTGAGGCATCCATTCCAGCGGACCCTGCCGAACCACATATGGACAAGGAGACATCTGGGGGCAGCATGTCCAGACAGGCTATTCTTCCTCACAGCCATCACATCGACAGCGGAGACCACCGATTGCAGTATGGCAGGTACTCTATGGGCGGCCAGACAGACGTCCGAGGCGGACACCTCAGGAGGGATTCCTGCGACTCCATTGATGTCACTGGCCAAACTGGTGCCCTATACCAGTAGCAGCAGCATTGACGAGAGTGGGAACAAGAGCGACACTCCTCCAAGCCCCTCCAAGCAACCTCATCTAGTACTGTAGGCCTAATGCATAGTCTGTCGGGACTGACCCACAGCACTAACAGTTACCAGCACACCCATCAAAGGCGCCCACTGGCGCCACTCAGCACAGCACCAGTAGAGCGACTATCAAAGGGGCACTACATCATGTAACCACGCAGGGCACAGATGTTGGTTCCAGCATGCTGCACCTGACAGTATAGCTACCCAGTGGATTACAGCATGGCACACTAATGGCCTCACGAGGGGCAGGGGGAGTAATTTGATATGAGCCCAAACTCACGGGTATCCGCGACAGTTCGCTGCATCACAGTGCAACAGCAGCCCCGACTGAGCACTATGCCGACGACAAGAACATCTGGTGAGGCCATTAGGAACAGTATCTCGACGGTTTTTGGGAAAGCACCCACTTTACCCAGCACCGCAAGAGTCAGCTGATGGTCCCACTTTGATCCGACCATGTGGACGACAACAGAACAGACCAGCGGTTCGGATCCCAACCGACCGGCACATGTGCTCACACTCAGCACTGCGCCGTCAGAGCTTAGCATGCGTGAAGACGACACCAGACTTTGTACCGACCATGATCAGGGAATGTACGAACAACCGATGCCATTGCGCAACACAAAGTGTTTGAGAGTGTTAGTGGCCCCCAAAAGCAGAGCCTAATCATCCCCAGTTTACCCAAAGTGTACACCACAAGTGAGCTATAATTTTAATGTAATTTAAAGATGATGTCAAAATTAAGTGCCAACGACTTCTTACTTGGGGCATGGGCTTCACCTGTATCAACATATGTTTAGCTCCCCACAGGCATCACCTAATGGGGGCATTTCAGTTTATATGATTTTCTATAGGTATAGTTTTATATTTACTTCAAATTCACATGAAATTGGGGCCACTGTGGGTGAGTGGTTAGACTGCTCTCCTCCCAACATGATCGAACCAGGTACAATCTGCAGCTGGTCCACATTATGGATTTTCGCAAGTGCAAGTGTTCTCTGGGATCTCCCATTTTCCCCGCCCTGCTCCATACTCACCTCAATTACCCTCATCAACTCTCAAGACCTCACTGTTAAGATCCAACCAAATCTCTTTACTGACTCACTTCTTTTCAGTGTCCCCCTGTTAGACTTGTTGGAAGGTGTCTGAACAACACATTCATCCTCACTCATCTTATTCATTTCTTGTCCCAATACACATGTGGAAAATACTTTAACCAAACCGAGAAGTAACTGTAAACCTACAAGAAGAAGTCACTCCAATATCGGTTCCAAAGAATTAAAAAAAAACAAAAAAAAAAAAACAAAGGCTTGATTTTTTTTTGTATTATGGTGTTTATATATATACAATTAATTGTGTATGTATGCATGTAAAATAATTTAAATGTTTTTTTACCCTGACTCATTAGACTATCATTTTTGAAAATTCACTTACTTCTTATGTTATAGTCTATTTATGTGTTGGGGTAATACAGATGCAGGCTGAAACCTGATGGTGAAGGCACCGATGAACCTGGAAATATACACATGCCTTCAGGTTGGAACAGGTAGTGTGTCAGGTGAAAGGGAGAAGGGGAGGCAGTGGGTGTGAGATTTGGTTGAGGAGGGGAGGGGGGTGGCAGAAAGGTGTTGGTTGGAGTTGTGGAGCGAAGAAAAATAAGTGGAGAAGGGGGTACAATTGGTATAAACAATTGCACCTTGTAGGAGATCTTCAGTTTGTCGAAGGAAAAGTTTGGATCGTCTCATCTTGCTTTTACAGTCGACATCNGTGGCAGAAAGGTGTTGGTTGGAGTTGTGGAGCGAAGAAAAATAAGTGGAGAAGGGGGTGCAATTGGTATAAACAATTGCACCTTGTAGGAGATCTTCAGTTTGTCGAAGGAAAAGTTTGGATCGTCTCATCTTGCTTTTACAGTCGACATCATATTTTGCATTTCGATGTCTTCGGACACTCCGGAGCTAATCGTGTATACTGTATATGACAGTACCATCGACTTCTTCGGGAGTGGTACCAGCGAAGCCATCTTAAGGAGGGTTGCCTAAAGTATTAGCTCTGTCGTCCTCTTCGGGTGGGCCACCGTGGTCTGCTATGGGCATGGTACCAATGCCACCATCGACTTCTTGACCCATACCATCGACTTCTTCCTCTTCAGTAATATCATGTACCTCTTCTGCTGAGGCACTTACATGTCTACTATAATTGCCAGGGTCTTTGGGTATGTTTGGCATAGTACCTGCAGAAATGCCATCCGGTTCTTCAGCTGTGACAACTGCATCGCCAACTGGACCATTGACCTCTGTTCCAGCGACAATTATATGGTCAACCACCTCTGCTGAACCATTCCGACATTATAAGTGTCGCTTTTGTGAAAAGAACTTCACTTGCAGCAGCAGTGTCTATCGACATGAGAGACATGGCTGTACAAAGAGCCCCTCCCAATTAAAGTGCATGTGTTCGAAGTGCGGTGTGCCGATTTCATGGATGGATGGATGGTCTAAGGGTGCATTTGAATATGTACAAGACCCTTCCTCCATGTAGCATAGATGATTTACCTTCACAGCTATCGATATATGTTGACCTTCTGGACTTTATGAAACACAAACGTGCCATAATCAATCACCACATATATGATAACCAATGTTTCGAGTGATCTGTGTTGGCCAGATTTGTTAAGTCATCGAATATGCAGTGTGTGGACAAGAGGTATGCTGAGATGGAAGAAAAGTTTGATTTTAGCGGACTCGATTTTCCGACTCATCTACAGCAAATAAGGGTATATGAGAACCACCTTAGTGTGTCTGTAAATGTGTACTCGCTGAATGCTAGGGGAAAAGCGATGCCAACACATGTGACTATGAAATGGAAAAATATGAATATATCGATCTTATGATGGTGAAGGACGAAACTAAAAATATTTCTCATTATTGTTACATAAAATACTTCTCACGTCTGGTTAACTCACAGATTACTTCGCATGGGTACAAAGTTCATGCCTGTAAACCGTGTTTTAAGCATTATACAGATTACCCATGGAAATCACGACTCTGAGGAACAGTGCCTTGCAATACACAAAATAAAGTGTAACAGAGAAATTTTAAATGTGTATATGTGTTTCCTGATGTCATTTTAAATAAATAAATAAATAAATGTTGTGTTTTATTGTTTTTTTAAAGAATGACCTAAAAATTAAAAATATTATTAGTAAAATAGTAAATTCATTATGTTTGGAGTCCCCCCCAAAAAAAGTTTGGAAATGGCTGACATGGGAGCTCTCTGGTGGTAGATGCAAAAACAAAAGAAATGACTAGCACAATCTATAGTGTCCAATACTGGAAACATATATGTTAAAGTCGTAATTTAGTGGCCAATGGGCTTATACCATTGATTGGTATGGGTGGAGGGATAGTTTTTGTTATGTAAGGTCAGTGATTAATTTTTGTGGAGGGGGGTGGGGTTAGAGATTCATGGGTGAGTAGGGAAGAGGGTTTAATGTTATACAGTCGGTTCACGACTGGAAGAAACTTTTGAAAATCAACCTTTGAAAAAACACCCTAGCCGTTAGCTACATGCATATAACATTACAAACAGCAGAGAGCGCGGATACAGTTATGCTGTTAGGTTGCCAGCACAAAGAGAGGAAATTGTTCTAAAGTTTTAACGCAATTGTTAACTTATTGCTTACAAATGGGTGTCGAAAAGACTTGTATCTTATTATGCCAATTATAAATGACGTGATGCTAACGTANCACTCCGGAGCTAATCGTGTATACTGTATATGACAGTACCATCGACTTCTTCGGGAGTGGTACCAGCGAAGCCATCTTAAGGAGGGTTGCCTAAAGTATTAGCTCTGTCGTCCTCTTCGGGTGGGCCACCGTGGTCTGCTATGGGCATAGTACCAATGCCACCATCGACTTCTTGACCCATACCATCGACTTCTTCCTCTTCAGTAATATCATGTACCTCTTCTNAGTACCAATGCCACCATCGACTTCTTGACCCATACCATCGACTTCTTCCTCTTCAGTAATATCATGTACCTCTTCTGCTGAGGCACTTACATGTCTACTATAATTGCCAGGGTCTTTGGGTATGTTTGGCATAGTACCTGCAGAAATGCCATCCGGTTCTTCAGCTGTGACAACTGCATCGCCAACTGGACCATTGACCTCTGTTCCAGCGACAATTATATGGTCAACCACCTCTGCTGAACCATTCCGACATTATAAGTGTCGCTTTTGTGAAAAGAACTTCACTTGCAGCAGCAGTGTCTATCGACATGAGANGAACCATTCCGACATTATAAGTGTCGCTTTTGTGAAAAGAACTTCACTTGCAGCAGCAGTGTCTATCGACATGAGACATGGCTGTACAAAGAGCCCCTCCCAATTAAAGTGCATGTGTTCGAAGTGCGGTGTGCCGATTTCATGGATGGATGGATGGTCTAAGGGTGCATTTGAATACGTACAAGACCCTTCCTCCATGTAGCATAGATGATTTACCTTCACAGCTATCGATATATGTTGACCTTCTGGACTTTATGAAACACAAACGTGCCATAATCAATCACCACATATATGATAACCAATGTTTCGAGTGATCTGTGTTGGCCAGATTTGTTAAGTCATCGAATATGCAGTGTGTGGACAAGAGGTATGCTGAGATGGAAGAAAAGTTTGATTTTAGCGGACTCGATTTTCCGACTCATCTACAGCAAATAAGGGTATATGAGAACCACCTTGGTGTGTCTGTAAATGTGTACTCGCTGAATGCTAGGGGAAAAGCGATGCCAACACATGTGACTATGAAATGGAAAAATATGAATATATCTATCTTATGGTGGTGAAGGACGAAACTAAAAATATTTCTCATTATTGTTACATAAAATACTTCTCACGTCTGGTTAACTCACAGATTACTTCGCATGGGTACAAAGTTCATGCCTGTAAACCGTGTTTTAAGCATTATACAGATTACCCATGGAAATCACGACTCTGAGGAACAGTGCCTTGCAATACACAAAATAAAGTGTAACAGAGAAATTTTAAATGTGTATATGTGTTTCCTGATGTCATTTTAAATAAATAAATAAATAAATGTTGTGTTTTATTGTTTTTTTAAAGAATGACCTAAAAATTAAAAATATTATTAGTAAAATAGTAAATTCATTATGTTTGGAGTCCCCCCCNTGTTTCCTGATGTCATTTTAAATAAATAAATAAATAAATGTTGTGTTTTATTGTTTTTTTAAAGAATGACCTAAAAATTAAAAATATTATTAGTAAAATAGTAAATTCATTATGTTTGGGGTCCCCCCAAAAAAAGTTTGGAAATGGCTGACATGGGAGCTCTCTGGTGGTAGATGCAAAAACAAAAGAAATGACTAGCACAATCTATAGTGTCCAATACTGGAAACATATATGTTAAAGTCGTAATTTAGTGGCCAATGGGCTTATACCATTGATTGGTATGGGTGGAGGGATAGTTTTTGTTATGTAAGGTCAGTGATTAATTTTTGTGGAGGGGGGTGGGGTTAGAGATTCATGGGTGAGTAGGGAAGAGGGTTTAATGTTATACAGTCGGTTCACGACTGGAAGAAACTTTTGAAAATCAACCTTTGAAAAAACACCCTAGCTGTTAGCTACATGCATATAACATTACAAACAGCAGCGAGCGCGGATACAGTTATGCTGTTAGGTTGCCAGCACAAAGAGAGGAAATTGTTCTAAAGTTTTAACGCAATTGTTATCTTATTGCTTACAAATGGGTGTCGAAAAGACTTGTATCTTATTATGCCAATTATAAATGACGTGATGCTAACGTANTCTTATTGCTTACAAATGGGTGTCGAAAAGACTTGTATCTTATTATGCCAATTATAAATGACGTGATGCTAACGTATTTAGATTTTAGCGTTTCTTGCATAGTCACATGATCACGCTCAAGGTGAAAGTAACGCGGCTATTTGTTTACTAAACTTCGTTCCATGTGTTGTTGACACACATGCCAGAGAATTTGTGTGATTATCTTGTTTAACCTATAATAATTCATTTATTTGTCTTNACATGCCAGAGAATTTGTGTGATTATCTTGTTTAACCTATAATAATTCATTTATTTGTCTTGTTTTACTAATATCCACTCTTTATTATTGGGTTTTTAATAATATATGATTTTAATTTGTGCTCACTTTCTCGTTGTACTGATGTGTTTCGTGCACGTGTCTTTCCTTTGCCACTCTATTCTAACATTGCAGTATTTGCACATAAGAATTGTTTTCACATTGTCGAAGACGTATAATCCTTCACTCACAAACTCTGCCGTCCTGTGGAAAACCGTCACAACCATTTTTAAATAACGTTTTACAATTGCGCGAAACATCCGACTCAGTCTACCACCACGCCATTTTAAAGACTGTAGCAATTTCGATCAATACTGATGATCTTGCCTTCGATGTATGGTATTTTATCGAAATTCACTAACAATCTATTGTAAATAGACAACTATCGATTCGTCAAAATACTCGCATTTTGGATTTTAAAAATGAAATGTTTTTCGCTGGCATCGCATATTCTTCTGTGTGAAATTCTCAACATTAAAAACTTTACGCTTGAGGAATATCCATTAATAACATATACATGACGTTGATAATGTGTACGTGCATGTACAAACACATGTACATACACACAGTGGAATGTAAACATTGCAAGTAAACATTGCCATGTGACTACCACGTGCCAGTCACATGGCAATGTTTGTTTACCTCTGGCAGAAGGATACGAAATGGGCTTGAAAGTATATCTTTAGCAGGCCTTCAAGAAAGTCTCTTCCAGTCGTGAACCGACTATAGGTTCCTCGATTTTTAAGAATTTCTTTGTGACTTTTCTCTTTTTTTTATGAATGGGAGGGGGTGATGTTAGGGTAATGGATTGAGTGTGCAATTAACTTTATATGTTTCAGGATTTTTAAAATAATTTTTTTTAGCATTTTTGCGAAATTTTTATGAAGGTTTTTTTGACGAGGGGGTGAGGCGAGTGTGGTGAGATGAGTGCGAGTTAAAAATTATATGTTCCTCGATGTTTAAGAAATTTTTTTCGACTTGTTGTGATTTTTCACGATGTTTTTATGATTCCGAGGGATAGCAAGGGGGTGAGGTGAGGTTTGATGGTGTGAGCAAGGGGCAGGGAGGGTANTTGATGGTGTGAGTAAGGGGCAGGGAGGGTAACATTATATGGTTCTGGATTTTTAGAATTTTTGAAGAATTTTGTGATTTTTATTTTATTTTTGGATTCAAGGTTATTTAAGGTCATGAGTACAGGGTCAAGGTCAATGTCACCAAGATCCAATATGGTTGTCGGGTCCCATCACAACATGGTTGCCCCAGGCCACCCCGACAACCAGTGATGTCATCGCAGGCGAGTAATCTTGAATCCTGTGCCATATGCCATCATACCTCAAAGTCGCCATGACCCTACTACTGATGACTCATTGATGAAGGCAAAGATCAATTCCATCCTTGAATTCCCTTAATTGTGTTCTTGGTGTACCATTCTATAATGAACCTGCTGTCGACAAGATGTTAAGCTAAATAAATATGTCGTATAGTGAGTCTGAAATTCTATTTTTGATGGCAACTAAATGGGCATAAGCTTATGATTTTAAAATTGATGATGAATCACAGGTGTTTAGAATGAAGTGTGCTTCATGAAATAGCGAGTACTCTAGCCACTACACCACCATGGCCTCCATCGCCTTAGAAAGGGAGGAATTGAGAGGTTTAGGTGGTTGGTAACAACCAAGGTGTTAAGAACCAATGAGGGTCAAATATGGTGGATATGGAGCAGTGCCGAAATGCAAGGGCGGGGAAAACAGGAAAACCTCGAGAAAACATGCAATTCAGCAGCATAATTCAGCATAATTCTATATGTGAAAATATGTGAATAACTTCACAGGGAAACAAACACGGATCACTTTCGTGGAAGTCAAGCGTCCTAAAATTTCATCAACCACAGCCTCCCTTAGGAAGGGAGCTGAGGCACTGTTTGGGCACTTATGTATTCCCCACCCCATTTCTTCAATTATATTTAAGTAAAGTCAATTACAAAGTTGAATTTAAAAAAATGATATTAATAATTCAAATAATTCTTTACCTGCTTATCATAGATCTAGTTTCTGAATGTGAGCGACTCAGTATGTTGTACATCTACCTTTTCATTTTTTTATTATACTTCTTTTATGTATTTTTGTCTGTACAATATACAGGAAAGAAAATTTATAGTAGGGTAAAATATGACATAAAAGTTGCCAATCGATAGAATTCTCTTTTCTCAAAGCGACAACAGTGTTTTACGTATTACTTATGACACAACCAAAACAAAAAATGAGTTTGCCTGCTTTGAAAATCTTNAAGCGACAACAGTGTTTTACGTATTACTTATGACACAACCAAAACAAAAAATGAGTTTGCCTGCTTTGAAAATCTTAGGGGACCTAGAAATCGAATATGGCGGACTATATAATTACTTGAAAAGTGATTATTTTGAAGCAGTACCATAATCTCCACTTGAGTATCATATTCTACATTTCAAGTGCCATAGATTTCAAAAATTAAATTAAGAATTTGGTCCGAATCCTACATGACGAGTTATTTTATATAGTTGAATATTTATAAAGTCATTCAAGCAGTGAAAATGNAAGCGACAACAGTGTTTTACGTATTACTTATGACACAACCAAAACAAAAAATGAGTTTGCCTGCTTTGAAAATCTTGGGGGACCTAGAAATCGAATATGGCGGACTATATCATTACTTGAAAAGTGATTATTTTGAAGCTGCACCATAATCTCCACTTGAGTATCAAATTCTACATTTCAAGTGCCATAGATTTCAAAAATTAAATTAAGCATTTGGTCCGAATCCTACATGACGAGTTATTTTATATAGTTGAATATTTATAAAGTCATTCAAGCAGTGAAAATGNCATTTGGTCCGAATCCTACATGACGAGTTATTTTATATAGTTGAATATTTATAAAGTCATTCAAGCAGTGAAAATGCACATAAAGGTAGAATATTAGACTTGGTGTCGTTGAATTGTTTTTAGGGTGTACAAACACTACAAACCAATGAAATATTTTAGAAATGGTTGGATTTGCATTCAACTTTACAAGGAATCAGAACTAATTTACTTATTTTTTTCGTCTGAGAATTATGAACATTTATATAGGTAGCATATGTACAGAATGAGTATGACATTACCAAAATGTTATCTATGGATATAAGTATTTTCTAAGTATATTAAATTAGGGTAATTATGCAGTTTAGGGGCTTTGGGGTAACACCCACACCCCCCTGGAAAAGTGGTATATTTTCACTCTAGTAATTACGCAGAACACTAATATACTAAGATNGGTAACACCCACACCCCCCTGGAAAAGTGGTATATTTTCACTCTAGTAATTACGCAGAACACTAATATACTAAGATGATTAACATATAACTAATTTCGTTATAAGTGCCTACCTAACTTAACAGAACCTAACCCCACGATTAGTGAAGGACTATTTTACATTTTTTAATTAACCTAGGCATTTTGGGTTTTACACTAAACTACGAATTTAGGATTTTAGGGATTTAAAGGAACCATAANTTAGGATTTTAGGGATTTAAAGGAACCATAAAAGACGCAAAAATAATATCAATTTACCCACCTAAGTAGGCGGCTGGTATAATTCCTCTGTCAACGGCCAATTCAAATTTACCTTATTCCACGAAACACTATGTTCCACTAAAACTCCACTTACACGAATATTACGCACTGAAGTACTCGTTCATAGCCGAATATTATGCACTAACACTCGTTAATTGGCGAATATTATGCACAGAAACACTCGTTCTTGCTTTCTCCGTTTTAAATCCGCCGGATTAGGACGACAAGAATCATGCAGGCAAAGGTGCAATGGCTACTGACCTGATTAAAAATTGACCATTAAAATGCCCGCAATGACATCCGTGGCCGCAAGGTAGCATCGGATCAGCAATGAACGGCCATTAATAATGGCGATCGATGTAAACAGACCGGCCAAACTGCTCGTACATTTCGCAATTTTGTTAAATTTTTTTTAATATGTTCTACTTATTTTAACATGACCCCCTCCTAAATATGAACAAGGTAAGCTATGCAGAACCCATTAATGCTACTATCGTTGGCCTAGAACGTTTCGTTTAGAAAAGCCCCTAAACTGCATAATTACCTTAAATAAAGTATGAAGATGCTTCCTAGTCTAAATGTCAGCCATAGTCAGCTTTATGGTTTTATTCTTTATTTAGCAATATCAAGATTCTTCTTCATTACTTGTGTTGCCTTCACTGGTTATCTGGAACGGATTTAAACACTTTTTTTCAAAACACGAGAATGCAGGAATACACGAAACTTCAGTGAGCTTACATGAGCAATAACCATCACATAACTTCTTGAGACACCTGCATGATGTTATCTTCAGGTAGTTCTTAGGTGAAGGGTCTCGTGTCACAAATATTGTCTTGAAAGTGTCATTTTTCTAGCTTCCATCCACAGTCAGTGGCAAGTGGCAGGGTTGGGTTCTGTTCCACAGCTGTAGCCCATACCAAGGACTGACAGTTAGCTAGTTGGACATTAAGCTTCAAAGTATCGTTTGTTGGTGGTAGTTTGTTTATTGGTTTTCCAGCAGTTTATCGACACTGGTTACAGTTGTTGACAAGTTGACGAGTTTGGAATCAAATAGTTCTACATTTTCAAAAGGGACATGTTTGGACAATCATATGTCTCTTAATAGTCGTGGTTACTGTGTAAAGACCATCCATGTGATATTTTTTCCCCAACAGCACAGAATTGGCTAACTGTATCACACCCAGTGACACTGTGAAAACCGAGAAGAGAGTTCTTCCCTTCTGGACCCAAATTCAAAGCAATGTCATGTATATTTACAAACCTGGTTGTACTACTTCTCTGCATCCATAGTTTTGTACTAGGTCTTGCCATATCAAGAGCACTAGAACATCAGTATCATCAGACTGAATAACTAATGTTGAGTAACCTTTTTGTAGAGCATGTAAGCTGTGCAATATCAATCGTGTGTCAGCCTCTTCTTGTTGAAAGTAGAGCATGGATATGTCTTCATTACTAGAATTTAAAACCCCACCTTCTGGAAGTCCANAAGAGCACTAGAACATCAGTATCATCAGACTGAATAACTAATGTTGAGTAACCTTTTTGTAGAGCATGTAAGCTGTGAAATATCAATCGTGTGTCAGCCTCTTCTTGTTGAAAGTAGAGCATGGATATGTCTTCATTACTAGAATTTAAAACCCCACCTTCTGGAAGTTCGCCAAGAATATACTCAATGTCGGGGTAAGCTTGAGCATGAATAATAAGTTGTTCAGCAAGAAATACGATGAGGTTAGATTTTATTTTCAAGTTAGTCGACGGATCGCCCCCATTTTGGAGGTAAAAGTGTGCTCCTGGCTCGTACAATGCGTCTTTTACTTCCATCTTTCAGTTGACTTGACCTAGGGCTCCTGTGGTCTCACAGTTATTCACATAACTGTCAAAAACAACATTGATTCTACTGTAATTTCTGTTCATGGTTAATTATTTAAAAAAAAAAATACATTTCTCCTAGGTACCCAAAGGTGTTAGCATTTTTTTTTGCATTCCAACCCTTTGAACGACAGACATGCCATCAAGAATCAAAGCAGATTTTCCAGGGTTTCAAGGAATAATATCAATACAATTCCCCTCCATCAAAATATGGGAAAGAGGGGCTTTGTGTGCTGCGTTAATTGAACCGCAAGGTCTTCCAATAGATGGTGGAATACAAGTTCATGTTTTAGGATTTCGTTGATATTAACTGGCCTACCTAAAGACACAGCTGCAATCAGTCGTTGTTGAAACATCGTGTCGCTATTCTTGCTGATAAGTTTTACTGATAACCTGGAAGTAATGTTCTTGAAAGTATTCATGTTGGAATTTTTGATAGATGCTCTCTTGCATCTGGCCCAAACATCTCATTTTTCAATGAATGAATAATTTCTCCCCCCATTTATCGTTTTTTTAATTTATTTTTCCACATGCTCACTGTGCAGGAGATCACCCGTCGAGATGCAAGTCATTGGTTCCTGAGAATTGCTGAACACTTTAAATCTCTCAAACTGTTCTCGCAAGCACAGTACATCCTCTGCATCTTTCTTCAGTCTATTTTCTTGTAGTTCATCGTGACTGTACTGTGACTATGTACTAACTTTAAACATATCCTTTGCCATATAAGGTAATCTACCTTTTTCATTGTAAGTCAGCTGCAACCTCTCTCGAGCACCCCCTCGTGTAGTTATATTGACAAGTCCTCCAGGGGTCTTAGAGCATGCTCGATTGCTTGATCTGCTGGGATTCTTACAAATGATTGGTCTGTCGTTTTGATGCTGAAATTTCCTTTAGTAAAATCTTCGTAAATAGTAGGCAAATCATTCTCTAGGTTCTCCACATCTACAAGGAATGCAGAACGCCTTCTCATGTAATCTACATGGTCATGAAATGCCATCATTTTCAACATTTCCTTTAAATACGTGACATATTCTTTCCAGTCTCCTTCTTGAGCTGCACGGATGAAGTTTAGTAGTACTGCAATCAATTCTAGGTATAGCAGCGAGGTATAGCAGATAGTTGAACTATGGTACTTTGTCACTATCACATATAACGTATGAGACAGGAAAGCCATCTTCAGTACGGGGTTACTTTGAAGGATGAGAATTAGATATCACTGGTTCCATTTTCTTAATCTATTCGGCATCCTCTGATTCCATGAACTCGAACTCAAAACCTAGAACTATTAACCATGTTAATAACCAAAGTATTGGACTTTCAACCATAGAAAAAGGATTTATAACAATTACTTAACACCAACAGGCCAAATAATATTACATATCTTTAAGACTCAATTTTTATTACTAATTTCGATTTCAATAACAATAATCGGCNAACAGGCCAAATAATATTACATATCTTTAAGACTCAATTTTTATTACTAATTTCGATTTCAATAACAATAATCGGCGCTACTCCGTATGAGTTAGTCTACAAGTATTGCCAAATGTTGCCAAATCTAGGATTCGCTTTGGAAACATTCAGTGTGTTATTGAGTTATACAAACCACACCTTCTGTGATACATACCTATGTTGGTTATGGTATTTTTTTTTTTATGTAATTGCAAAAAAAAAAAAATATTATAACTATGAATATACATTGGACTGAAAATATTCGACTTTTCCATAACTTTCTTGACCGCCATATTTAATTCCTCGTTATCTAGTTACCTATCTTTAACCATTATATATCTTTTTCACTATACCACACCAATATCATAAAAATACACCCCAAACTTTATGGTATATACCAAATCACAGATTTTTCTATTACTGAGGATAGTGTTGACAGCCTTCTTGAACTTCTGGTGACTCCAAGAAATTCATTATTGGTAAACACACTTTTTCATTAAAATGGGTCATAAGGAGTACAAAATTGTTATTGCCGCTTTTAAGAAAGAAAACTCTACGAATCCATTTTCTTGAGACTTTTTATGCAAAATCATGTATTCTTGGAAGTGGCATTTGAAAACTTTCGCAGTAGAACTACTCATTTTTAAAACACTGGCAAGCACTTTTTCAAGCGGATGATAATGTTTACAATAGTGGAATCATCATCATTCTCTGTTTCTACTATTCGCCGAGTCTGCGATAGTGACATATAGAACAAATAAAAAATAGTTTTGGAAATACGCCGTTGCAGCAGAGTTTATACCGCAGAAAATTAGAACTATACATAAAATACACAACGTACAAAACCAAACAAGAGTAGTTGTCAACAGGTGCATGAGCACACAGAATTCTGCAGAAGGAATCGTTTAGTTGCAAGAAGACCACTGTGTTTGTCTGTTTTAGTTATGTCTATCATTAGTTTTTTGTTTTGTAAATTTGTCGCTTACTGACTGAATTCCTTCCAAAGAGTTCTCTGTGTTCTTCACGTAGACCTTCCTATTGGCAACTATTCTCGGTTGGTTTGCTGTGTCATGTTCTTATGTGTGGTTCTGGTTTCCTGCATCATGAGCTCTGCTGCAACGGTAAATGTACACAATTTTTCATTTAATAATTATATTCATAAAAGTCTACATAAATTAGAAAGCGTAAACAATGTCTTGCCACAGTAAACGTGTTTACAAGAATAGTAATCCTGATTATTTAGGATAGAGTAAACATTTATAACGCAAACCAAAATAATGTATCTTGAACCATTATTTCGTTAAATAATCATAAATCATAGCAACGGTTAATGGTAAGAAAACATGTCAAAACTGCGGCGTCTCGCATACCTAATGACCCCGACTTTAATAACCCTCCCAAGTAGGCAGTGATTGGCTTTATTTACATCCTGGAAATTACAGTTACTTACACTGGATTCATCAGCTGGTTCTACACTGTTAATAGAAATGTCCGTAAAATTACGGAAAACACAGGCTACAAATTATCCAGACATCTGCGTTGAATTGCGGTCTTTTCGTTTCTTTCAATAACGCTCTCTCCGTAAATTTCACACACAACTCCTTAAATTCACGGAATGTATCCACAAACTTGCAAGTTAATTTTTTTAACTGCTCTTAAAATAAGGCGCAACAAAAAAAGTTTTGCTTTCGTTATGTGGGTGATTCGCTGTGTGTAAATGACTATAAAATAAAAAAAAATTGTCAGGTGTCGGGATTTCAACTTGGAAAAAATCTTGATAGTCCAACACTTTATCCACTCACACACCACACTTTTACAATCATCTGTGTTGTAAATAAGGAATTTTTGTAGAATGTTGCATGCACCTCTTAGTTTCTAGTTATATAAGAGTGTTTGCTGTTCGTAGTGTATTTCACTGTTTATAACCGAGAAATAAAAAAAAAGCTTAATATTTTGTCCTGTAGTGGGATTTGAACATGAATCGAAAAATTAACCATCAGTTACTCGAACCCCTTACCTACCTCACCATTACACGGAGTAATTTGTTAATATGGATTTTACGCCTGACCTAGTTTCAAGTCGTGTTAGAGCGCTTGGTATATTTGCAGTTTATAAAACGAGGTTATAAAAATATTGTTTTATTTTCGTTATGTCCGTGTTTCACTGTGTATACAGAAGGTTTTGTCCTGTAACGGAATTCGAACAAGAATCAACGAATTGCCACTCCATGAGTGGTTCGCCACCCACCTACTACTATTTTACACGAAGTAGTTTTGTGAAGATGGGATATTATACGCTTAAGGTATCATCTGCATTGTTCGTGTCTCAAAATCGAAGCCATAAGAATACGAAGAGCTTTCGTATTTTATTTTTACGGAGCCCACTTCCATTATCGTCATTACGAAGTGCCTTTCCGTAAATTAACTCTACATCTCCGTAAAAGTTTNTTTACGGAGCCCACTTCCATTATCGTCATTACGAAGTGCCTTTCCGTAAATTAACTCTACATCTCCGTAAAAGTTTTCGTTAATCTGCAGGCATTTTTAACAGTGTGTGTGTAAGATCAAAAATCCCCATTTTAAAATTTTTTTTTATTAATTTAGTGCATACAGATTATTATTTAAAGTTAATAAATAACCAAATTTATGAACTAATGCGTATCATACAGATACTTTAATAAAACACCTTGAAGCCTTCATTCTCATATTTGTATGAATCGTTACAAGTTGAACTGTTTTAATTTACTTCAGTATAGATCATAATACTTAAGTTACTAGCTGCCAGTTCAACTAGGGAGTTCATTATGCTTGTCTGTGCACCCATGGAGGGTGCGTTCTAAAAACGCTCCATCTATACTGCCATGTGGCGGGAACCTACCCAGTCGGCACACGTACTGCCTGGTATATCGGTTCGTTCACCACGACTTACTACAGAAGCTTCTACAAGATCGCGTACGGCTTTAGGTATAATCCATTTACGGTTACTTCCAACTTTTCTGAAGCCCTGTTAAATTTCTAATTCCAGGATATTACTCCGCCTCATGAAAAACTAAGCTTAACTAAATGTGCAAAATTACACCAAAGAGACTACGCACCGTATTCGTACGCACTCACTTTAATGATATATTGCATACGAACTATTTCTTACTAGGTGTTACCAACACACCCATTTTCTCCCTGTTTTATTCATGTTAATAATAAATTAAAAATTATTTATGGATAAAATATAAATGAAATTTCAATTTAGCCAAAAATAAGGTAGTTTAAATTATTTTATGTTAAAAAAAGTATAAAATCCTTGTGATACATAACATAAATAGGAAACAAGCAAACATGTCATACACGGGGTTATTTTTCTAAAGTTTGATTAAAAAAGTGTGAGGAAACCGCGAATAGACTATATAGTATAGTACTGGCACGCCCGTGACCACGTTAGCACGAGTAAAGAATACCAAAGCACGTGGAAGCGAAAACTGTACCGTCTGTACTCCGTACTCCGATGATCCCACGCGCGTCTAAAATGGCCTCGACACCTTGCCAGCGGGGGGCCGCGGTGGCTGAGCGGTTAGACTGCTCGCCTCCCGCCCAAGGCGAACAGAGTCCAACCCCCGGCCGGTTCACTCCGGATTTTAACAAGTGGTAATCACTGCCTGACGATGCCACCGGTTGGCGGGTTTTCTCGGTGGTATCCCGTTTCCCCGCCCTTTCATTCCGGCGATGCTCCATACTTGCCTCACTTCACCCTCATCGGATCTCAAGACGCCTATGTTAAGACCCTACCAAATCACTTCACTCACTCATAATTGAAACTGCATCTAATGTACATTACTGCTCCGGAATGTTGACATGTCTAAACAGATCTGCACTGTTTATATATATATATATATATTTTGTATTTGTACAAGTAATTCTTTGGAAACTAGTTGTCAAACGTATTTTTCCGACACTACAAATAAAATAGAGTAAATTTCACAAAACTTTAGTGTGGAATGCGCAAATTGTTGAATTTTAACAAGCAAATGTTGTAGAATTCGAGTTTATTTAACTCTGAGTTTCATTAACAATTTTGAATGTTTTATAACGTAAATATATAATATTTCAGTTTTAGAATTACAAGAGAATTTCTAGAAACCAGTTTTTAAAGAATTAAATGCATTAGTCCATACATTTGGATTTGGTTATTTATTAACTTTAAATAATAATCTGCATGCACTAAATTAATAAAAAAAAAAANAGTCCATACATTTGGATTTGGTTATTTATTAACTTTAAATAATAATCTGCATGCACTAAATTAATAAAAAAAAAAAGGGATTTTTGATCTTACCCACACACTGTTAAAAATGTCTGCAGTTTAGCGGAAACTTTTACGGAGATGTAGAGTTAATTTACTAACAGTGCGCAGTTATCCCGTTTAAAAGATTTTAATTTCTTTATTTGTATCAAAACTTGCACTAATAAATTAACTTTTAAAACTACTTCAATAAGTGGTCCTGCAGTAGTTCGGAAAATCCATGTTGCATGTCAACTGCGAATTTTATTGGTGGTGCACATGTCACGAAAATGAATGTAAACAAACATGGGTTGAACTTCTTGGGGTAAAAATGTGTTTCCAAGCACTACGTATTTGCAAAGGTGATAATTAAGAATACCAAGTATTGCTTAGATATCTTATTTCCAACACATGACAGATTTGTTTCTAGAAATGAATTCTACAAAAAAAATATACGACTGTGCACAATGTCATCGGGTAAGGAAGTTTTAACTTAAAGTAAACACAGCAGACCAACCTATATATACGTTTTCTTTATTTTTACTACATTTGGAAAACGATAAAATGCACACGTTTGTCATTTACTGTAATTATTACAGCCTACCGCGAAATACATCACCAAAATCATGTTTGGAACCAGCAGCCTTGGGTGACGTAACACTAATGGTGTCCATTGAACTGTGAAATTGAAATTCTGCACAGACACTGTAAATAATTGTAGTGTAGTTACGACTTCCAAACCTATAAGAAATAAATTTTTAATATTGAAGCTATCAATTTCCTAAAAATCAAGTACTAACTTGGGCAACCTGCCCAACTAGAGCTATGGTCTACATGTCTTAAGTTTTTATTCTGGGAGTTTCCATATGTGTTGTTTAAGTTCTTGTATTTATACTTAATACTGTCTCTGATGTATGTCGTATTTGATATTGTTTGTCGCCACATAGCCAAATGGTGTATCATTTGCTCTGAAATGATGCCATGTGTAGATTCATTTGGTCTGAACTTGACGTGTAACACATATGGTAAGTAGAAGCATCGCTGAAACACCCCCTCTCCGCCATTTGATCTTCCCGCGGGCGCCTACAAGTTGACACGTCCCACGAGGTGGCCAAGTCAGGCCGACCCAAGGGGACATATAAGTCATTAACGCGTGCCAAGGTCAACCCACGGTAGGCTAGCGATTTCCACCCACGAAGGAATTAAGACACGCACTGAAGGGGGATNTGGTAAGTAGAAGCATCGCTGAAACACCCCCTCTCCGCCATTTGATCTTCCCGCGGGCGCCTACAAGTTGACACGTGCCACGAGGTGGCTAAGTCAGGCCAACCCAAGGGGACGTATAAGTCATTAAGGCGTGCCAAGGTCAACCCACGGTAGGCTAGCGATTTCCACCCACGAAGGAATTAAGACACGCACTGAAGGGGGATATACACTTGAGAAAAGGCTGACAAGGCTTGGAAATTAGGCCACGAGTCCCCACCCTCCTCTAGCTACACGCAGAGACACGCACCACAAAGAAAATGCCGATTTAAGCTAAATTTACGCTAATGCGATGCTAGTTAGAAGCAGGAGAAGAGCTGTCAGCGTTTCGGCCTCCCTAACACGGTAGGCACGTGTATGAAGCTGGGGGAGAACAGGAGAGTTTAAAAGCCAAGTTGTTAGTCAAGGGGGTGGGGGGATCAGTTGAACCAACTCAGTTGACTCAGAAGTGCGCGAGAGCTAGTCGGATCGGGAGTACCGGAAGAAGCGTGTCGTGGAGGCGTAAGTCTAGAAGCGAACCCGGAGCCGCAGTCGTGGAGAGAAGTCAACGCAACCAGGGCCTTTTCCAAGGTCGCCCGAAGCACCAGACCTCAGCCTGCCGACAACAGACCAGAACTACAAGAACAACTTAGTATCAAGTCGTCGTCCAAAGAAACCCCTCCGACGCCTAGCGCCACTCCCAAGACGCCGACTACAGTTAGCACGAGTACGTTAACTAGGGTACCACCTCGGAATTGTTTCTGTATATTTTAATTTCGTGACAATATAACCAGCCAGTAAATTGAAACACCGAACGACTACCTTATTATTCACCATAATAAACATTCAAGGCACCCTATAGTCTGTGCCTGGTAACATTAACTGAGATCATATGAACCATCCTGTATCACACAGGTGGACAGTAGCGTCAAACTGAAGTCCTGTATAATAACTGTACATGTGTTCCAGTTCAAGTTTTGTGCATACAATTTTTGTCAAATGTGACTTAAAACTCACAAATTATCTTCTAGCTATCTCATGTACTAAATCGCCCTCGTATTGAACAAGTGATGTGTTTAACTTTTGTTGATTCACTTAAAAGACACAGTACTATTTTTTTAAAAGCTCTGTCTGACTAGTCGCTAGCCATCGACTTTAACTCAACAACTTGTAAAATATGTCCATTCCTAGCTCTGCTCCAGGGATATCAAATGTTTGTTGTAAAACCAATTTTTTTATACATGTTATAAAAAAAATAAAAAACCTTATGCTGTGAATTAAAATACAAAAATATCATGAAGCCATTACAAACCGCAAGTTTATTGCAGTTACTGTAGCCATGTGTTGCACTGTTCCAGAAAACACAGTAAAAAAACATTTGCACGTTTCAATGGTAATTTTTGGATGAGAGACAGAAATATAATTGGGTTTAGTTGATCTTAGTCTTCTTCNAAACTGAAGTCCTGTATAATAACTGTACATGTGTTCCAGTTCAAGTTTTGTGCATACAATTTTTGTCAAATGTGACTTATAAAACTCACAAATGATCTTCTAGCTATCTCATGTACTAAATCGCCCTCGTATTGAACAAGTGATGTGTTTAACTTTTGTTGATTCACTTAAAAGACACAGTACTATTTTTTTAAAAGCTCTGTCTGACTAGTCGCTAGCCATCGACTTTAACTCAACAACTTGTAAAATATGTCCATTCCTAGCTCTCCTCCAGGGATATCAAATGTTTGCTGTAAAACCAATTTTTTTATACATGTTATAAAAAAAATAAAAAACCTTATGCTGTGAATTAAAATACAAAAATATCATGAAGCCATTACAAACCGCAAGTTTATTGCAGTTACTGTAGCCATTTGTTGCACTGTTCCAGAAAACAATGTAAAAAAAAAATTTGCACGTTTCAATGGTAATTTTTGGATGAGAGACAGAAATATAATTGGGTTTAGTTGATCTTAGTCTTCTTCTGCAATGGTCTTCGTCACTTGAAGCTTTCTGTATAGGGGCTCAGCCTAGAGTTTATTACTAAAATATTTGCACCCTCTGCTGACACATAGAGTCATGGCCATATTAACACGTTAGCTATTGGCACGAAATAACGAAGTGCAAGCTTTCTTCAACGCCTTCGGCCGATTTGCATATTACGTTCTTCGTAAAATTCTGTTCTGAACAAACAGAAGCAGAGAATTTCTGTGATTAAAAATTCCTGGGCCTACTGGACCGTTTGGTCCTCTAAAAAAATCAGCGTGAAGAAACCACTAATATACACTGGAGAGCCAAAAAAANGGCCTACTGGACCGTTTGGTCCTCTAAAAAAATCAGCGTGAAGAAACCACTAATATACACTGGAGAGCCAAAAAAAACTGGTATAGGTGTGCGTATGTAAATAACAGAGGTATAGAACCAATCAGAGTCACGCGATGTGGTCGGCAGCGCCTATATAAGACAACAAGCGTCTGGCAAAGTTGCTAGATCGGTTACTGCTGCTACAATGGCAGGTTATCAAGATTTAAGTGAGTTTGAACGTGGTGTTATAGTCGGCGCACGAGAGATGGGACATAGCATCTTCGAGGTACCTATAAAATGTGGATTTTCGCGTACGACCATTTCACGAGTGTACCGTGAGTATCGAGAATCCGGTAAAACATCAAATCTTCGACATCGCTTCAGCCGGAAAAAGATTGTGAAAGAACGGGACAAACGACGACCGACGAGAATCATTAAACGTGACAGAAGTGCAACTCTTTCTCAAATTGGCGCAGATTTCAATGCTGGGACATCAACAAATGCCTGTGTGCGAACTATTCAACGGACCATCATTGATATGAGCTTTCGGAGCCGAAGGTCCACTCGTGGACTTTTGTTGACTGCACGACACAAAGCTTTACGCATCGCCTGGGCCCACCAACACCGCCATTGGACTGTTGATGACTGGAAACGTGTTGCCTGGTTTGGCGAGTCTCGTTTCCAATTGTATCGGGCGGATGGATATGTACGGGTATGGAGACACCCTCATGAATCCATGGACCCTACATGTCAACAGGGGACTGTTAAAGCTGGTGGAGGCTCTGACATGGTATGGGGCGTGTGCAGTTGGCGTGAAATGGGACCCCTGATACGTCTAGATATGACTCTGACAAGTGACAGATACATAAGCATCCTGTCCGATCACCTACACTCATTCATCTCCGTTGTGCATTCCGACGGACGTGGACAATTCCAGCAGGACAATGCGACACCCCACACGTCGAGAGTTGCTGCAGAGTGGCTCCAGGAACACTCTTCTGACTTTAGACACTTCCATTGGTCACCTAAATCACCAGATATGAACATTATTGAGCATATCTGGGATGTNTCAGAAGAGATCTCCACCGCCTCGCACTCCTATGGATTTGTGGACTACCCTGCAGGATTCATGGTGTGAATTGCCTCATGCATACCTTCAGACATTAGTCGAGTCCATGTCACGTCGTCTTGCAGCACTTCTGCGTGCTCGTTTGGGCCCTACACGATATTAGGANTACACTATATTAGGCAGGTGTACCAGTTTTTTGGCTCTTCAGTGTATTAGGCATCGGTGCAATTTTCATTAAAGTGCCAAAATAAAAATACTAGCTGCCTACCTTTGCTGCCAGCCGTGAATAGCTAATGCACAATTCAAGGCGTCTTCCCTTTAACATGACTCTTATGGAATCGAAATAATTTTTTCTACCCTAGCAGTTTGCAGCCATTTCAATTAAAGTTTCGGCCTCATTATGAAATGCAAAAGTAATTAACATTTTAAAAACATAAATAAAATTGGCATTAATTAAAGTGTTACTATAATATCGTTTACACATGAATCATATATTTTATAATTAGCATTTAACAAGCTAACTAAATAAATAAATATGACATTGCAATCTCTGCCATATTCTGTGCCATTATATGCATTAAAGATAACATTTATTCCGCGAAAACTTTTAATAGGTACTGAAATCTACATCAAACAGTCTAATTTCTCTAGTAGGGTTTACTCGGAAAGACTGGCAAATCGCCCATGTGATAAAAACAGTTGTGGTGGGTGCATTTAGAACAGTACATCAATGGAAGCGTACGGACATTGGATCAATAAGGCGTGACATTCCTTATAAAACTCGCTAGAGAAACGTTTTTTCAAATGCACTGATCACAGTTATACGACCTGACGCAGTAAGCATACCAAAGAATATCAAAATATGACCTGTTCCTAATTTAGGTCTCTGTGACTACGTTAACATCGTAACATTTTTCATGTAAAATAGGGAAATTCGTAAACTCTTGGTTTATTTTTCTAGCATATTTTTTTCCCCCATATTACTGATTGATAAATTCCAGGAATGCAGCAAATATTCAATTTGTCCAACCTCTGCGGGTACTCACGTAGGGAGTGAAGACATTAAAAGTCAACTAGTAGCTATTTTGAAATGCACGGAAGAAGCAAACACGTTGTTATTAAGGCTCAAGGCCTAATTCTATGGAAAGAAGAAACGTTCTTGGAAAGACTCAACATTTTATTAAGCTATTCAACAAATTTTGTACAATAATTACATGTACTTTAAAAAATAAAAACCAATACAATCATTGATTTATTATTGCTCTTTGCTATTTGCACTGCCAGTTTCTCTAACATGCCACATGTCGTACACAAAGCACACAAAACACAAAGAACCAGTCGCAAACACGTGAATACAATAATGATTGTTGTCAAATGAAATGTCTCCCGTGGAAGTGTCATTTTTCCACAAGGGGAAACTATCATGGTTTAGGACAAGCGTCATAGCTTTATGGACTACTGCTACATTTGCCTGCTCAACATTCATATTCTTTTATTGCTAGTCTTAATGCCANAATGGGACCCCTGATACGTCTAGATATGACTCTGACAGGTGACAGATACATAAGCATCCTGTCCGATCACCTGCACTCATTCATCTCCATTGTGCATTCCGACGGACGTGGACAATACCAGCAGGACAATGCGACACCCCACACGTCGAGAGTTGNTGTTGCCTGGTTTGGCGAGTCTCGTTTCCAATTGTATCGGGCGGATGGATATGTACGGGTATGGAGACACCCTCATGAATCCATGGACCCTACATGTCAACAGGGGACTGTTAAAGCTGGTGGAGGCTCTGACATGGTATGGGGCGTGTGCAGTTGGCGTGAAATGGGACCCCTGATACGTCTAGATATGACTCTGACAGGTGACAGATACATAAGCATCCTGTCCGATCACCTGCACTCATTCATCTCCATTGTGCATTCCGACGGACGTGGACAATACCAGCAGGACAATGCGACACCCCACACGTCGAGAGTTGCTGCAGAGTGGCTCCAGGAACACTCTTCTGACTTTAGACACTTCCATTGGTCACCTAAATCACCAGATATGAACATCATTGAGCATATCTGGGATGTCTTGCAACGTGCTGTTCAGAAGAGATCTCCACCGCCTCGCACTCCTATGGATTTGTGGACTACCCTGCAGGATTCATGGTGTGAATTGCCTCATGCATACCTTCAGACATTAGTCGAGTCCATGTCACGTCGTCTTGCAGCACTTCTGCGTGCTCGTGGGGGCCCTACACTATATTAGGCAGGTGTACCAGTTTTTTGGCTCTTCAGTGTATTAGGCATCGGTGCAATTTTCATTAAAGTGCCAAAATAAAAATACTAGCTGCCTACCTTTGCTGCCAGCCGTGAATAGCTAAAGCACAATTCAAGGCGTCTTCCCTTTAACATGACTCTTATGGAATCGAAATAATTTTTTCTACTCTAGCAGTTTGCAGCCATTTCAATTAAAGTTTAGGCCTCATTATGAAATGCAAAAGTAATTAACATTTTAAAAACATAAATAAAATTGGCATTAATTAAATTGTTACTATAATATCGTTTACACATGAATCATATATTTTATAATTAGCATTTAACAAGCTAACTAAATAAATAAATCTGACATTGCAATCTCTGCCATATTCTGTGCCATTATATGCATTAAAGATAACATTTATTCCACGAAAACTTTTAATAGGTACTGAAATCTACATCAAACAGTCTAATTTCTCTAGTAGGGTTTACTGGAAAAGACTGGTAAATCGCCCATGTGATAAAAACAGTTGTGGTGGGTGCATTTATAACAGTATATCAATGGAAGCGTACGGACGNATGTGATAAAAACAGTTGTGGTGGGTGCATTTAGAACAGTACATCAATGGAAGCGTACGGACGTTGGATCAATAAGGCGTGACATTCCTTATAAAACTCGCTAGAGAAACGTTTTTTCAAATGCACTGATCACAGTTATACGACCTGACGCAGTAAGCATACCAAAGAATATCAAAATATGACCTGTTCCTAATTTAGGTCTCTGTGACTACGTTAACATCGTAACATTTCTCATGTAAAATACGGAAATTCGTAAACTCTTGGTTTATTTTTCTAGCATATTTTTTTCCCCCATATTACTGATTGATAAATTCCAGGAATGCAGCAAATATTCAATTTGTCCAACCTCTGCGGGTACTCACGTAGGGAGTGAAGACATTAAAAGTCAACTAGTAGCTATTTTGAAATGCACGGAAGAAGCAAACACGTTGTTATTAAGGCTCAAGGCCTAATTCTATGGAAAGAAGAAACGTTCTTGGAAAGACTCAACATTTTATTAAGCTATTCAACAAATTTTGTACAATAATTACATGTACTTTAAAAAATAAAAACCAATACAATCATTGATTTATTATTGCTCTTTGCTATTTGCACTGCCAGTTTCTCTAACATGCCACATGTCGTACATAAAGCACACAAAACACAAAGAACCAGTCGCAAACACGTGAATACAATAATGATTGCTGTCAAATGAAATGTCTCCCGTGGAAGTGTCATTTTTCCACAAGGGGAAACTATGATGGTTTAGAACAAACGTCATAGCTTTATGGACTACTGCTACATTTGCCTGCTCAACATTCATATTCTTTTATTGCTAGTCTTAATGCCACNCGTCATAGCTTTATGGACTACTGCTACATTTGCCTGCTCAACATTCATATTCTTTTATTGCTAGTCTTAATGCCACCAGATAATTCTAGATGTTGAAGCAGATTTATTTCACGAGATACTACACTACCATCCCTAGTCTTTAAGTGACCATATATTAGCAACATAACCAACACTTCTCAAACACAAAGGATGAGAAGTTTATGTTAATAAAAGTATTCAAACTTAATATTGATTTTGTGTAAAACAAATTATGGATATAAAACAACTTTTTAACTGTTATACACACTTTAATGGTATTTAAAATTTACTATTTAAAAGTAATTTTCTTTGTTGTATCTTAAATAATATAAAATAGCTTAAAATAGTAAAGAAAAAAATCAGAACAAAAATTATGATTACAAGGTAAAATAGATTGCGAATATCATGCTTTTTTTTTTTTTTTTTAACAAAGTGAACATGCGCAATATTTTTACATGTTTTAACATTTCATATTGTAGCCATTTAAATTCTTATTTACAGCTTGACCACCTCACACTTCCTTACAATTTTGGTAAGGACGGACCGCTTGTGACGAAGTGTGTTCCTTCACTTAAATCATTGTCTATTTCAATCGTGCCATTGTGAAATAAAATATTTTGTAGACTAGTTTATTCACTTTCCCTTCCTTTTACCATCCATACATCTGTCTTAAGGTAAGCATGGGTGTGCAATTACACTTTGTGAAATTGCATCCTCAGTTATATCTCCGCAAAACTTTGCTTCTTATGAAATACTTCACCCAACCATTCAAACAACTATTTCGTCAGCCTAAAATGACTGAAACATGCTTTGAAGTTTCAAATAACCGTCTTACACTGTCCGGATTTTATATTTCCACTCAATCTTTATGCCCCGCAATTTTCGGCCCTAATGCTTCCTGTCTCTGCATTATAAAACATTTGTTCCCAATCCCATGCCGAATATTCTGGGGCTTTAATTTGCAGAGCTTTAATATTACATGTTACGCGAAGACGCAATAAACTGCAGCGTTTCCTCGTAGATGTACTCCGAGCCACTAGAAATGTGTATGTTGTTGCTTGTCTTTCACTCAAAAGAGTTTATCGAAATTTATTATTGTAGAAATTAGGAAATTATTTCGCTGAATTATATTTCAGGGCCTTCCAGTTTAAAATCGGAAGTACAGCCCATTACTCGTAAATATGCTGGCCAATATTTGATACTGTAGTTATTTGGCATGTACGAACTTCTTGTAGTACTTATAAAATAAATCACCCGAGAAATTTACAGATTGTGTAACAAATTACATATGTAAAAATTAAATATAAGATTATCGTAAAAAATTTCCTTTGCCTTACTTTTTTTTCTTTTCTTTTAGTTCGGAACATGCTAGTCCCGGCAGAATGTTAACCTTTCATTCCTTTCTCAGTGTCATAAATGTGCCAACATCGACAGACGTACAATGTGCCAAAATGTTTTAGTAAAAGCTCTAGTGCAGGATGACGTTTGCAGCCGTTAAACACCAACAACAACATGCGTGAAGAGTCCCTGTGTCCTGGTCCCAGGAGCTTCAGTCGGACTTCTTTGACTCGAAGAGACTTCTCTCCGTGTCGCTATCTTCAGCGTAACAGATGGCGCCGTTCGCGTATCCGTTCGCCACTCTCATGTGCAGTTCGCCGTTCGCGTATCCGTAAGACTCCTCCTTCGTCCGGACTCTGCCGTCGGCAAAACAGCCATTTGCCTCGTCGCCCGCCACCATCTTCTCGTTCGAAGACTCTCCGAGCACTGATTCTGGTTTCACTTCGCCGTAGAACACCTTCGCTCCCTGAAACAAACATCACGTCAAAGATTTTTCAGTTTCGCCAATCCCACAGTTTGGCACGACAATTCAGAACGGCACACAGGCAGGAAATCTCCGAATTCGGGTCTTTGTAACAGACTGACAGTCTATCTTTCTTTTCAAGCACAAGGCTGATGTGTAGAAAGAAAGAGCGAAGGCCTTTATATTGCCGCAAGACATCACACAGCTTGGCTGACATGCTATGGCGGCATTGTCTCGGATGCGTGACAGCAGAAAGTCACTCATATTTATCTATAATATATTAGTCGCTCTTCCCAATCCTAAGGGGAATCGAGAACACAATTTTAGCGATCATAAGTTGTGTGTGTATTATAGAAAACTGCTCTTACTGACAGTATACTTTGACAACAATCAAAACTTTCGTTTTCATTAAAATTAATATGATGTATAATTAAAATTTGTGATNTGAATATGATGTATAATTAAAATTAGTGATTAAGTACTACGCATTTTATATGATGCGTCATGATCAAAAATGTTTCCATTACGGGTTAGCTAAATCTTAATTGGAATAGGACCGTTTATTAACATAAACATTAATTAATGAAACCTTTTTTCTGTGAACTGTTTTGAGAGGCAAAAACTTGCGAAAATAAACGAATACAATGAAAGAATTTACCTTTAAACACAAGTTCGAAAAGTTATGTGTTTGCAGCGAAGCTAGAACATTAAATTTTATGTCTGGTATAATTATAACAACTGACTAGAAATTCTAGAAGACTACATTATAAGTATCCTTGTTCAGAATCTGGGTTTTCGACGAGAATGTTGTTCTTTTCAGTTAAGGCTCCCGTGTTCCTGGCGCTTGAACTGCATTGCAGTGAGTGTGGAATACTAGTTTCCCCAAGAAACTGTCAAACCTGCATCAAATGAACTGATCTACGAAAAGAACACACATTTCAGACGAGGCCCGTCGAGTGCTTTCAAGATGTCGGTCACGTTAGAAACTCCATTTCAGATTACTCCAACATATCTAAAAGCTGTTTTTTTTTCTCAAAGCGCTGTATGTCAAAATATAGGCATCAGATACGTACAAAATTACTCAAGGGCCCTGCATTGAACCTTCTCACAGACTTTCCACCAATAAAATAATTGGGTCACCCATGTACAAGCAACACGACAAGAACACTGCACGCCAGTTCAGAACCTTGTGCTTAGCGGCGATGGCATGCTTGATGCGCATGGCAGTGTAGCCCTTACCGCTCCCGCGCTTCTCTGTCTCGAACACGGGAAAAAAAACTCCAAGTAGGTGAGAGCCTTAACTTATTTCGGGCAAGAAGAATTTTTTTTAGGACATCTGAACGCGATCGGGAGGCTTAGGTTCCCAGGAAGTGGATATGTGATACCTTGGGCTGCGCGGCAAATATGTCGACGTCTGCTGACAATGTAGACGCAAGCGCACAAAGAATATACAGCAAGATGATTATTCATTCTCTATATAAGCAGTTGAAATGNGACAAGAACACTGCACGCCAGTTCAGAACCTTGTGCTTAGCGGCGATGGCATGCTTGATGCGCATGGCAGTGTAGCTCTTACCGCTCCCGCGCTTCTCTGTCTCGAACACGGGGAAAAAAACTCCAAGTAGGTGAGAGCCTTAACTTATTTCGGGCAAGAAGAATTTTTTTTAGGACATCTGAACGCGATCGGGAGGCTTAGGTTCCCAGGAAGTGGATATGTGATACCTTGGGCTGCGCGGTAAATATGTCGACGTCTGTTGACAATGTAGACGCAAGCGCACAAAGAATATACAGCAAGATGATTATTCATTCTCTATATAAGCAGTTGAAATGCTGGACGTTAATATAACAGTTCGTGACAAGGTTAAACCAAATACTATAGAATACTGGACAGCTCACTAATTCTGGCGAGACGTGCGACGGTGCTGAGCTCTCGTGGTCTAACGAGACGTGCGACGGTGCTGCGCTCTCGCGGTCTGGCGAGACGTGCGATGGTGCTGCGATCTCGCGGTCTGACGTGACGGATACCTTCGTAGATCCCGCGCAACCATATAAACAAATGTCATGACACGTCGTTTAACGAGACAGAAAACGCAAGAATTAAAAGATATTCGAGCATGTTTTAAAGATAAAAATAACAGGCCCGAATATGTGCGATTTATAAATTTTAACAAAATGGTAAAAACTTTTCGATATCATTCATATTTTAGACCTCAAAGGGGCAGAGACGAGTAATCATCAAATGCTGTATTCAATTACTGTACGTATAACTAGAAACTTTTCAAACTTTTTTCGTTTATAGCTTCTAACAATGGTTTGAGAAATTCCAGCTGCACAACTTGGATAAGCCGTTTAAAAAAAAATTTTGTGATGTGTATATAAATATTATTTACAGCGTGTGCTCGGGCCATTTTCCTTCTGGTTCCGCCAGGAGTCCCAATTCGCTGAGTCAAGGGTATGAATTAACAACTACAGTGGTAATACATTAATACTNTCTGGTTCCGCCAGGAGTCCCAATTCGCTGAGTCAAGGGTATGAATTAACAACTACAGTGGTAATACATTAATACTTAACAAGCACACATTAATTGGTATAAAAATTACACCAGGGGCCTATAACACAAGTCCTACAAGTACTTCAATTATTTAAAACCACCCAAGTAACATGTCGCTGAAATCCCATATTTGTCTAAACCATATATATGTATATATATATATATATATATATACATATATATATATATATACATATATATATATATGAAACCATTCTCACTAGTTTAGTATTGAAAGTAAATTCGCATTGTATAAAGAATCTTATTATTTTCAGGATAATAACCAGTGACAGTGTAAAGTTCCTTCATTCTTATTACTATGTTTATATTTCGACATCAAGATTATACGGGATATTTTATTAATATATTGTGCAATTTTTAAACGAATCTTACAATTACTAAAATTTTAATGATACATTTTTTTTAAACATACAAATGATGGACATGAAAANGGGATATTTTATTAATATATTGTGCAATTTTTAAACGAATCTTACAATTACTAAAATTTTAATGATACATTTTTTTTTAAACATACAAATGATGGACATGAAAAGCATATGGAAAAAAAATTAGCGAAAAAAATTAGGCATATGTAAACTTACAATACAAGCTTATTGACGAAATGCAGTTATGTCCATATTAGATTTTTACGAACGTAGCTGGTGTACAAATTGTCTGCAACGATTATTTATGTTCTCATGAATTTGTGTGTCGGGTTCGTCTGTTTTGAAAATATTCTGTTAATTGTTAATAAAAGGCTATTACTTAGCATTTTTGTGTATATAACTTTACTGTTGTGTATTTTCCGTCTCAATAAGACACATTTAATGTAGACTAATTACATACTGCTTGGATTTTTATAATCCGGTATGTTTATGTCAACATTAATCTGTTTTGAATCTAACTTAATTATCAATTAAAATATTAAAATATGATGTGTAAGTCTGACTGTATGTCGCATTTTATAATAAGCTCTGGAAATTGTTAATACAACGCAATGACTTGTGGTCCTTTCACATGATCGAACTTTTCTTCAGTATTTATTGAATTCAATTAATTCAAAGCTTTATGACGTCATACGAACGTCATAATCACGGTCATTTTCTCTTTCAATTTATTTAATATATCGTTTTCCTGTGAGAATTTTGTTTAGAGCATGTTCCATATTTTCTTGAATCCCGAATTTTAATCGCCGATCACAACTTGTCTTATGAGATTACTTCNGTTTAGAGCATGTTCCATATTTTCTTGAATCCCGAATTTTAATCGCCGATCACAACTTGTCTTATGAGATTACTTCATAATCTCATAATAATAAGAGAGTTTTGTAGACACACTTTAAAGTTGTTACAAAATAAGGACGCATATTTTTTAAAAAGAAAATGTAAATAATACGAAGAAATTTTTTTGTGGTTTAACCAATTATTTTCGTGTCGTGCTGGAGTCGCAAATACTTCTAACTTTTTCACTGGTTTCATTAAGAAGTTTGTAATAAATTTTCATGTGGAGACTTTAAATCTTATTGAAAGCAATTCCTTGAAAGACAAGTAAAGTGAATTTTTTTTGTTCAATAAATTGAATTCGAGTAATTAAATATTCAATAAATATTTGATCGTGCGAGATGACATTTAGCATTACATATTATTTTATATTAATTATATACATTATTGAGCATCTTATGTTTTAATAGGTTGCAATTTTATTTCTCAGGTATATATATTTCTGCAGTTTGCTACAAATCTACTGCATTTGATTGCTATTGATTTTAAACTAGACTGCTGCGTTTTATAGTATTCAGTTTTACTTTCAGGATTCCGCTTTCATGATTAGATCTTTTTTTAGTATTGACCCTAAAATTATTAGACTTTATATACGGATATGTTTCGAGCAACAATTAAGTTAGGTTCCTTTTTGATTTTCAGTATACACACTTTTAATAGCAATATTTTTTAAAAGAAAAAATTAAGCTACTTTATCGGTTTTAACTCATGTTTGTAAATAATGTATAATCTGTATTCCTGCAGACACTGTACACCAAGTATCAGCAATTAGTATGTGGGCGCATAATTTCGGTTAAATAAAATACACGACTTTTAAGAAACATTTTTTGACGTGTATACTGTGAAGGTTTTGAAATTAACTCGGACACAGTTTTTTNAATACACGACTTTTAAGAAACATTTTTTGACGTGTATACTGTGAAGGTTTTGAAATTAACTCGGACACAGTTTTTTAATGTTTTATATTAGTTTTACTAGGAGACGATGCTCACACATGTATTCCAGTATTTATCACAGATGAAGATATGTAACAGTATTGTATATGAAGCACTGCTATTGGTCGAAAAGGCAAGAGGGCCACCCAATAGAAATAGGCTTTACAAGNTAACAGTATTGTATATGAAGCACTGCTATTGGTCGAAAAGGCAAGAGGGCCACCCAATAGAAATAGGCTTTACAAGTTTAGTTGTGGTAATTCAAATTTACTCTCCAACATACACATGCTTTTGCTATAGCGGTCGCAGGCCTTCACCACCACGCCGCTAGATGCCACCACTGTCGCTTGCGGCGCGCTTGCCTGTGTTATTGGCAAAGAGCTGTCCAGCATTCTCTTTTATCGTATCTGGTTAAACCATATTGAGGAAATCTAGTAACTGATTGGAATCAAACGAGAAAACCATTACTCTGTTGGAATAGGAAATAACTGTCACCAGAATGCAATACGATATCTTGACCGCATAATAAAATAACTTATGTAGGCCGTAGGGGCTAACGAGAAAAGCCTGACTATCCAAACAGAGCCGTGTGCCCTAGACTAAATTAACATTTGAACGCAGCCGTAAATGAAAATGTGGCTCACTTTATGTCTGTTAATCAATCCTTCCTTTCTCTTTTGTACAATGTAACATCTATATATCGAGGGAAAGTCTTACATTTAAACTTGAAAACAACTGACTGAGACTAAGGGTCAGCGTAACCGTTCGGTGTTTAAACATCGTAATATCACTCAATTTGAAAGTTTTGTTGTACCCCAATCAGAATCAAGATCCGTTTGTTCATTGTTCTTATAACAATCATCGGAACATAACACACCACCGAAGAGAGAGCATAACATTATTAAGTTCAAAAATTCTTTGCAATATTTATTTGTATTTAAAGAGCTTGTGGTCGTGTTTTTGATCAGGCGTTCAAGTAGCATTAGACGTAAATGGATGTTATCTGCACGACATTTCCGCGTAGTTTCTGAGAAATATGTTGTCAAGGTGAATCAGAGACACCTACACGATAACCCCGTCAATCTGAACCCCGTTAGTCCAAAAGTTCGGTTAACCCGAACAATTTTTTTTTTTAAATTAGGAAAATGTTTAAATAGGATGTAAATTTATATTACGCATGTATACAGAAGTTATTTGTAGCATAAGATTCGTTCCAAGTAAGTTCAGTTCAGACAAGTAGCGGCACAAGATGGGGTAACTGGTTCATTCACTGAGTCATAGTGGATTTGCTACNAGCATAATATTCGTTCCAAGTAAGTTCAGTTCAGACAAGTAGCGGCACAAGATGGGGTAACTGGTTCATTCACTGAGTCATAGTGGATTTGCTACATGTCAAGCAAAAAAAAAAAAAAGCAGAAACCTACTGTGGAATACAAATACTACATATGCCATGTTATTTTAATAATTAATATATTCTATATTAATTGGATTAATTTTTAGCTATAATAGTTCGGATAATCCGAACATCGGCAAATTCGAACTGGCCCGGTCCCAATTAGTTCGGATTGGCGGGGTTGTAAGGAATTATATGTTTAGTAACTGTATGTACTATGTTTCTAAGGCTATTCACGGTAAAGCATGCACTTTAAGCTCTCTCATTGGGAATAATAGTCAATAAATAGGTTTTATTGTAGTCTTACACGTTAACTTTCAAGTCCTGTGAAATATATACACAGTGTTACACTGATATATATGTAGGCCTATACTNAGTCTTACACGTTAACTTTCAAGTCCTGTGAAATATATACACAGTGTTACACTGATATATATGTAGGCCTATACTGTTATAATAATTAAATAATTTGTGATGATTATTTGGTGCCATGATTTAAGGTGAAACGGGTATTTGTTTTGTTATTTTTTTCTTAACTAAGTGATGATTTTCTGTTTCTTCAAGAATGTTTGTTAATAATACTCGTAAACTAAAACAAATATTTTGTGATGGCATCAATGTATTTTGTTGATATTCACCCTGCTAATTTTTTTTTTTTTGGTGAACACAAAATGTTATAGTTGTCACCACTAAACTTTTGCGGACACTAAAAACTTATTTTGTGGTGCCACAAAAATAGTTTGGCAGGGTGAATACCAACACAACGCTTTGTGGCCGCCACAAAGTATGTTTTTCAGTGTATGATGCCTGTGTATATTGAATATACCTACCCATTATCCCAAAAAAAAAATACTAATTAAGTTAAATAAAAATTAATGAATTAATGATTTATGACTGGGATTGTTTTGTGGAAATTATGTTAAATGATAATTGAAAACTAGTTTAGTGGTGCAAAGATACGATCGGGTGAACGATCTGATCATTCACAACACTCGAGAGTGGAACATCATAAGCAACGCAGCACTCCGCATTCATAAACACGTGGCTTTTAGCCTATATAAAGCTTTCTTGATCAGATCGTTCTTGCGAACATTTTATCGATTTTGAACCGAATCGTTAGTCTACGTCTGGTTGTGACTTACTTGAAGTCACAAGAGCGAAATTAAGATTTCGTGTTCAAAATTGACGTAGTTTTTGTAGTTTACTTACCTTTTCAATGTAAGCTTTGGCGTAAAAATTTCCAAAGAGCACAATGAATGAAATCATGTAAATCACTAGCGTGTACTGCATCCACATGGGGAAGTCACAACCAGACTTGATTCCGTTTATTCCCATAATCATGGCAGTAGTGAATTGGATCTGCAACAAAATATCACACAATCATTCCAAAGCTTCACATATTTTGGCGTAGCACTTTTTGACTGTCGTAAATTTCACTTCTGTATTTATATATTTTACAACTGACATTTCTTCAAACCTCNGAACTTTATTTTTGTTTCACTCAACTGAGAGGAATGGCGAACTAACAACTTTATACACACACACAAACACACACACACTTGCAATCGAAACCAGTTTTTTACAGTGCGTATTGAAGATTTTGTCATGTTTAGATGAAAATACGTCTCTTGCGCCTTTTCAAATTGTTAGATATTCACTGCATTTATTATTTTATTACTACTGGAGAACGGAAGATAATAAGTGAGACATTTTAAATAAACGATATTTTACCCATCGAAGAGACAACTGATATTTGTAATAACATGTTTCTATCGTGACAATGCAATGTTTCACACCAGAAAAAAACACTGTTGAATTTTCGTAACGAGAAGTGACTATACATTCTTGTATAATACCGTTGTCTGAGTGAGAGTCTTGTCAAGTGCCACGGAAGAATGACATTCGTAAGAAGATAAACAATGAAAAACATTAACTAGTCGTATCTAATTCTTTTTGCAAGTGCATAATTGTCTTCAACTTTGCATAAAAATTATGCCGCATCAGTTTTAAACATGAAGTATAAAATAACACTCGGATCACAAATGAAATGGTTGTTACTGAAACAGCACAAGTCCAATTTTTGACTATTTTGGATTATTGCTTTATTCGTGAATTGAACGCCTATATGCATCATTTTACATCGAAACAACACAAGTCCAGTCAATTGCTTTTGGGATGTAAATATTTAAAATTCACGTTTGTTGGAGAAACGAGAAACTGTTTTTCTAACAAACGCACGAGTGCCAGAGTTTACCACTGCGATCGCTGCACTGCAACAGCTGATTTGGGGTTGTGAATATGGAGGGTGATTGCAGTCCTTCTAGCTCACCCATTAAACGAAAGAAATGCGCAAAAAAAAAAGTGGAATATTCTTGTGTAAAGATCAAGAAATCTTGGGTTGAGGGGCTGGAGTATGTTAACTCTGCAGGAAAACTAATGCCAGAGATGAAGCCTGGGACACAACGTATGTAAGTAAAATTAACCTTTATTCGATTCGTTGGCATATGACTAACATCAATCTAGTTTTGAATGTTACTATGTAGTCGTATATTTATGTTTAAGGTATGCAATTCCAGTGTTTTACCATAACGGTAATTTGCTCGGTAAAAAGGAAAAAAACCAAGAAAATGACTATGTAGTGGAGAGTACATACCTACAGACTTTGGCATATGTGACGAGCGGGCAGTCGGGTACATACGGTTTATGCATCAGCCAATACATTTAAAAAAAATACCTTTTTTATACATACACAAGAGGTACAGTTAATAATCCCAATCGATTTTCCATTACTAATTTTACAAATGAAATTGTCCCCCTGCCTCCATGTTTACTCTGGTGACGGAGTGTGTGGGGGGGTTGGCTTAGGAAAGGATAGAGTAGGNGTACATACCTACAGACTTTGGCATATGTGACGAGCGGGCAGTCGGGTACATACGGTTTATGCATCAGCCAATACATTAAAAAAAAAACCTTTTTTATACATACGCAAGAGGTACAGTTAATAATCCCAATCGATTTTCCATTACTAATTTTACAAATGAAATTGTCCCCCTGCCTCCATGTTTACTCTGGTGACGGAGTGTGTGGGGGGGTTGGCTTAGGAAAGGATAGAGTAGGGGTGGGCTGTGTCCGAGAGGGGAAAGTGGGAAATGCGATGGAGGGGTGGTAAAATGTCAACTGGCCACCATCCAAGAACAATGAGACAGCGAGAGTCACAGAACTCGCCTGCTTCCGACACAAATACTGTGTGTTGTAATTAGTATCTTGGAGGTAAGCCAGGATTGCAGAAGGAGACAGGACCGGCTGATGGAAGCCAAATGTTCTTGCTCTCCCTCAGCTGTTCCCACAGTATCCTCTCGTTGTGGAATAACGCGTGCTTGCTTCCACCCTGGCAGCAGCGATCCGGGTTAACCGCCAGCCAATGAAGAACTTGGAGTATGCCCACACGTCTCTTCAGAGTTTACTGACATGTTATATATTTTAATGTTTATTATTATGTTCACGCCAACAGCTCTAGGCCTTCTTACAAGACAGTACAGGGTAGAGAAACTGTGGGATGTATATACAGGTACTGCACCAGCATTCGCCTAAAGGGAGAGCGGGAAAACAACTTTGGAAAAAACCACCCCAGTGCAGACTACCGCATTACCAAACACGCTCGGTAATGACCAAACACACTACGTCATAGGGGCACCGCAATTTTTGCCAGCTTTTGAAAACTTGCAGGATTTATAAAAGCTCGGGGCCGCAATGGCTGAGCGGTTAGCCTTCTCGCCTCCCATCAAGGCGAACCGGGTTCAATCCCCGGCCGGGTCACTCTGTGTGGGAATCGTGCCGGACAATGCCTCTGGTCGGCGGGTTTTCTCGGGGATCTCCCGCTTCACCCTTTTTCATTCCAGCTCTACTCCGTACTCACCTTAATCACCCTTACCGGCTCTCAAGACCTCGCTGTTAAGAGCCGTCCAAATCACTTCACTCCCTTAAGAGCTCGAGCGTTACCAGTTTTCTGTTATCGGAACACACAACTCACGACGCGATATTACGTAGTCCACTTAACCGTATCTTAAAGGCAACCATGCTGCACTTTATCAAGCTATTAAATCCAGTTTTTTCAAAAGACGGGTAACACAATATTTGAATTATTTGACAATATTCCTTGCTGATACCAAGTGGGTTTGCAGGATTCATAAATTATCTGCAACTTCGACTTAAACATAACATACCACAAAATACGCCTCCGAAAAATGTTAACTCAGTGGGCCTATAGAACTAATTAGCTAGGAAATTTATTATTGCATAATATCTCATGAAGTCTATTTCACTATCAGAATAATAAGTTACGACCAAAAGCTCTCATCTGAACCAACGTAAAAAACTGTTGAACTACAGCCAAGTGGACTAAAATGGACGATCAGTGCGAGACGACAAGGCAAACAGAATGTCGGGAAGTGATGCAGCGCACGTACTCTACTGTACTGGATTATCATTAACGCCACATAATTGCACTACAGGTTGAAAGACTCACCAGTTGTAGAATCGTTAGGTACTTCTTCCACCAGAGGTAGCGGGCGACGCCGGGTCCAAGGGCCGACAAGGCGTAGTACGTGTACATGAGCACGTGGATCAGGCTGTTGGCCATCGCCGGCAAGAAAGCTGCAAACAAAGACCGTCGCGTCACATTCTGCACACTGACAACATACTGTGCCGTGGCTAGAGGTAAGGCAGTTTCACGAGTTAATTTGGCAGCAGCCTAGAACTTACCGGGCCTTCACATACTCGGGCTATAGACCTAGTCCAGTGATTCCCAAAGTTCTATGAACCCACGACCCATTAAAAAAAAAAGCCAAAGTTCAGGACCCACTTTAATGCCTTATGCGAGAAACGTACCGTTTCACTGTTCCATCACGTTCACATCGTACTTCTTACGTAGCGTAAGGAAGTGAAGGGCAGTAGGATTAAGAAAATAGTTTAAAAAGTTGAAGTATTAAAGAACAATTTAAATGAAAAATATACCCAATCAAACAGCATTACACAATGTGTTATATTACTAATTTAGTTTAAAAAATAATTTTGGCCGCGAGTGGCGGCCACCGGGGTGGCGGCGAGGGTCGCATTCGCTGCGTACTCTGCGTAGTATTTTACGTCTGGTTGACAGTTGCATTGCACGTGTGTAGGTCCTAAATTATAACATTTATAGAGCTCGTGCATCTGTTTATGTATGACAGTATATCTTTCGGGGTCCACCAAATTTTAGTCTGCGACCCAACAGTGGGTCGCGACCCGCACTTTAGGAAATACTGGCCTAGTCCATTCACGACTACTTCCAACCTTCCTGAAGCCCTGCTGAAGTTCCACTCCCAGGATATTCCTCCGCTTCATGCAAACATAGCTTCACTACGTCCAGACAATTACACCAAAGGGACAACACTTCAAGTTCGTGCGCACTCAGTGTAATCATATTTTGCATGAGAACTATTTCTTACTAGGCGTTACGAACATACCTATTTTCTATCTGGTTTTATTTATATTAATTATGAATAACATTATATGTTTATAGATGAAATACAAGTAAAAGTTCGATTTAACAAAAATAATATGATACGTCCAAGTTAACAGAAGTATAAAACGCTTGTGATACATGTCGCATTTAGGAAACAACCAACCACGTCGTAGATGAGGTGACTTTTCAAAGTTGCGATTGAAAAAGTGCGAATAAACCGCGAATAGGCCATGCATACGATTGTTTATTCCTTGGCTGCTATCATGGCGCGAAACATTATCTTGATCTGACTCGGTTGCACGTGATACGGTCGCGCTATCCAGGTGCCTTATGTCTCCGGATGTGATTACTCGGTGGTTCACATCTGCCTTCCTCACTACGGAGGCTGAACCTCAGCACGCACGAGTGGACCAGGCTGGGAATCGAACTCGGGACCTCTGGCCCACTAATAAGGCATCTTCACNAAACCTCAGCACGCACGAGTGGACCAGGCTGGGAATCGAACTCGGGACCTCTGGCCCACTAATAAGGCATCTTCACCACTGGACCAAGGATCGGGCGGGATGTGAAAGTTGCATAATAAAAGCGTGGATTTAATAATAACCACAACTTTTTTTTTAATGCAAGTTCATTTTGAGGCTGTAAGAGTCGAGTAGAGTATTGCGTGTTTGTTAAGACTGGCTGTATAAATTATATTTGGCGATACATCCCATGCTTGCTCTGTTTGGATGTTCTTCACGTGAGAAATATTGCATAAGGCTGACATGGGGGAATGTAATAGCCTGAAAGGTGTGTAGGTGTGTGTATATATAGGGCCTATAAATAACGTGTGTTTAGTCCGAATATTAATAATAACACTTTCACGCTACGTACAGTTCAAAATGTATAAACAGGTTCTTTCTAAATTAGACCGACAAACTCCGGCTGCAGATTAATCACGAACAAAGAATTTGAAAAAATATATACGACCTACGGTATACAGTGAATTCTAAAGGCGGTACACATATTTGAAGTTGGATCATAAACACTAGTGTATTACAACTACTGGAGATGGGACACTGAGTGTCTGGATAATGTGCAAAGTTGATTGTCAGATGCCAGTTAGTAATCCATCTTTTAATTCCCAATTATGATGCAGTGTCGTGGAGATTAAGTCGAAATAAGGATAGTAACCGTGACTATTTCCATTAAATAATTCGATGACAGCGGCATGCAGGTGTTGTGGTGTTCGCAGATCTTTATTCCTTTACACATTGTCCACGCACTCAATGTTCCATCTTAAATTTTTTCTCCACTATTCGTAATAAACTAGTGTTTCAGGTCAAACTTCAAAGATGTGTACCATCCTAAGCATTCGCTTTAGACGATAAGTTGTATATATTTTTTTACCTTCTTTTTTATGAGAAACCCATAGCCAAAGATTTTTTGGTCAAATTTAGATGCATTCTGTACAATTTAATGTTTGGGACAAAGGGACAAAAACATCTCTAACCAGAGTACAATAGATGTAAAAATTTGAGTATTGTTGATTGTAACATAATCACACTTTGCTGATTCAATACTGCACTGCTGGTGACAATAACGGTATTTGAAAATGAAGGGTGAAAGGGAGAAATACAGACTATCCAAACTGTAAAATTGATTCTGGGATGGAATTTCTAAGTTGAAACCCAGATGCAAGCGATAACTGTTAGTTTTTTTGAATGCCTGTCAAGTTTGTAACAGCGGCGAAATACACTCGTCCAAGTAATGGGTAAATGACGAACGGAAATTTATAAATGATTCTGCTATTTTTAAGACTGCATGGGAATTTAAATTTTTATTTAACTGCTGCCATGAAGTAAAGTGGACCTGATAAAGTCTTAGAGGATTTTCTCCTGTTCTCCTCTCCTAGCGGCGTTATTTGTTATTTCAGTAACAGGCTAGTCATAAGCGAGATGCTTCTGATTACACGCATTTTTCCATGCCCTTCCGTAATAGCTCCATCTGATAATTTTTTACCAATCAAATCCCAGTGGAACACCCTTCTTCGATGTTTAACTCGAATCGTGCACCAATTCAAAGCTGATTCGATCGTAATTTTTACATTTCACATTACATAAAACTTTCAGATATGTTTTCATTGCTGTTTATTAACGCAGAAACTTTACGCTGATATACTCCGGGGGTGGGGAGGCCTAAATACTAAACTAAAATAATTTTACATACAAAAACTGCATACACATATATTGTTTATCCATAATTAAAAACCCGAAACATTTTGGCTTCGAGGTCACGGTTTCCGTCGGCGGGTGAACTGTACTGTACAAACTAGATCTGCAGTATATGGAAGAAAGTTCACAGACTAAACTACGCTCGTGTAGTTGTACTTTTCTCACTGCTTAAGGAAACTAAGCAGCCAAGTTGTAAAAATGCATTTTTTAAATTTATTTTTACAATTTTTTTTTAACTCGTTTAATAAGATGAAAGTGAAGATACGGACTTAGATAATCAGTTTTTACCTTTTGTGGCAAAATGTNTTTTTAACTCGTTTAATAAGATGAAAGTGAAGATACGGACTTAGATAATCAGTTTTTACCTTTTGTGGCAAAATGTTGCATTTCGAGAAAATTTACTAACCGAAATACGTGTATTTACGCAAACAACGATTTTACAGAAAATATTTCCCAGTACACAATCCTCTTAAGGTTTTGATAACAGATATTGGATTAAAAAACCTTCACTTCTCACCTGTAATATAACATAAGTTTGCAACATGCTATAAATGGTGAAATTGAGTCTTTCGTAATGAATCATTGAGCGAGACGCGTACTNAGTTTGCAACATGCTATAAATGGTGAAATTGAGTCTTTCGTAATGAATCATTGAGCGAGACGCGTACTTGTTCCGCTCAGATCGTCTTGGCTCGGAACGGATCTTTCGGCACAACTAAAACAGCATGTTTTCATACGGCAGCCCGCCCGAGCCATTGTAGTGCGCGGGCTGCCGTATAAAAAAGTTTTTTGATTCTTGCCGAAGTCCGTTCCGTGCCAAGCCATTCCGTTCCTAACCGGGCCGTTTCGTTCCNGCGGACTCTGCTTTAGCCTACGTAGCCTTGAAATATACAGCGACCTTTCCATCAGCTCCCCTTTCTTCCGGCTATTTCGTACAGTTATGGATTAGCGTGATGCACAGTTAACTTTTTCCTTACCCCCTACTTGAACTTGAAAAAAACGAGTTGGAGAGAAGATACTCACTGGAGCCCCCTGGGACCCACTTGACGCCGATCCACCAGAGCGAGAACATGGTGGAGTGGTGGTAGACGTGCAGAAACGTCAGTTGGTTGTTCTTCTTGCGCAGGATGAAGAAGAACGTGTCGCAGAACTCTATCAGCTTCGACATGTAGTACCACCACACCGCGTTGGCTATCTGCAACAAACCCACATGGTCACGTCGTCAGTTCCTCTACTTTCCATGCACTCTGCCCAGAACATCCTCAGAGGTGCAGCGCGTTTGCACCGCACCGCTTGCGACAATCATATGCAAAGTGCGCCGAGAAAGAAAACCGCATGTACGATAAGATTTAAAACAGCGTTTAACTTACGAACGGATTGCTATATTCAGCCAAATCGTAACTGGAGGTGAGCAGGTCCAGACTAGCGCAAAATATCGGCCGTAATGTAACGCTCCTGGTAGCTACAGGCCATTACTTATTATAAAAGTAAAATAGGACTGAGTCAGTGTTGTTCGGCATAAACCTCGGACTTCTGGATGAAATAGCTGGAGTTCAGCTAATCTGGCAGCATTATGCTCTAGTTTGGTCGCCACGTAGCACAGAAATGGCAAATCATTGCAGTCATGTTCACAAGTGCAGTGAAGATTGAGATCTCACGAGTATATTACTTCCCGTCTACGCTGGAAGTAAGCGGCGTTATTTAAAAGCGCGGGAGTTCGTCAAGTGTCGAAGTTTCCTCGCTTCTTTGTCGCTAAGAGTAATTTTTGTGACGTTTTTGTCGCAAACCAAGAGCAAAATACTCATTGTATGGAATGGAGTGGAAAGGTTTGGGCAGCTCTTAACATTAGGGTCTCGAGAGCCCATGAGAGGGAAGCGAGGTGAATATGGAGCAGCGCCGGAATGAAAGGGTGGGAACGGGAAACCTCCGAGAAAACCCGCTGACCAGCAGCTTCGTCCAGCACGATTCCCACGTGCAAAAATCCGGGAGCGACCCCGCCGGGAATCCAACTCGTCTCGCCTTGGTGGGAGGTGGGCGCTCTAGCCGCTGCATCCCCGCGGCCCTTAATATTCATTAAGAAGTTTCGGTCTGACCTGAAATATGGTCATGTGGAATGGGTTATCTTGGCGTTTGAAATACTTTGTGAGCATGCGACTGTTGTATCTTTACGGTGACGTTAAACAGCTATATTTTAAAATCATTCAGTCCTTATTTTTAATTACCAGCAGTTTTATAAAATTTGGTATTGATTAATACGAGAATATGGTCAAAATGCACGGTGACATTATTTTCGTTAGCGCCTAAATGTTCCGGTTGTCGTCGTATTTTTTTTTCGGAGTTTTCCGCCCGAAGCGATAAGTGTGCTGTATTGCAGTTGATCAGGAACAGACGAGCACAGTGCTTAGGGGGATATGTCCTCGCGGTAGGTTGGCAAGCTGTGCAGAGCTCGTCTGCACGTGCTACGGAAAACGTTACTTCGGAGTCACCGGAAGTGGTAGTATTGAAGTCGGAAGTTCCGTTAAGCATAGTTTTGCTATGAAAAGTGTTAGGCTAGACGTAAATTACTGCGAATTAATTTTATAATCAAGTCACTTTTATCTAAAATCTAGTAACTTCATTCATACTTTAGCAACAACTTTTGAAGATATTAAGTTAATTTTTTTGCGATGCGTGAATCCGACAACAAAGTGACAAATTACCATAACGAATTAGTATTTCGACAAGTAACTTATATTCCAATAATTTTAATTTAGTATTTACATACCCTCGAGTTCAAGTTTTATTAGCATTTTTTTTGTTTTCGGAGCTTTATATCTGCTTGTGCAAAAACTTATTTGCATCACGTTTGTATTTTTTCTAAGGCANTGGTAGTATTGAAGTCGGAAGTTCCGTTAAGCATAGTTTTGCTATGAAAAGTGTTAGGCTAGACGTAAATTACTGCAAATTAATTTTATAATCAAGTCACTTTTATCTAAAACCTAGTAACTTCATTCATACTTTAGAAAAAACTTTTGAAGATATTAAGTTAATTTTTTTGCGATGCGTGAATCCGACAACAAAGTGACAAATTACCATAACGAATTAGTATTTCGACAAGTAACTTATATTCCAATAATTTTAATTTAGTTTTTACATACCCTCGAGTTCAAGTTTTATTAGCANACGAATTAGTATTTCGACAAGTAACTTATATTCCAATAATTTTAATTTAGTTTTTACATACCCTCGAGTTCAAGTTTTATTAGCATTTTTTTGTTTTCGGAGCTTTATATCTGCTTGTGCAAAAACTTATTTGCATCACGTTTGTATTTTTTCTAAGGCAGAGTGAACCGTCTTTTTATCTTTGGCCACGCAACCTGTACACACTGATTTAGATTTTTGGTTACTGGATTTGTACCTGTACCTTTCAGGTATGTGGAATCAGGGAACCTCTTCATAAACTATTTAAATGTGACTTGTTATGAAAGGTGTACGTATTGAGACACAAGTCAGCAGGCGTTTTTAAAGAAAGCACGAATCTACTGCACTCTCATTTAAATAAACCACTTTTCCTTTTAAAATGTAAAAGTTATATTTAACCTTCATTTATGTAGTGATGAATTCTACTACACTTTATCAACCAATAATATAATATTTACAATTTACTTAAACTTAAGGTAGTCCAAAAGACTAACTTCTCCGTCTGTGGTGTTTGCTATAGTTTAATAAAGTAGCTTCTTATATTTTTATTATAGGATTTCAGCTACATCAAATATTACATGCAAACATCTAGACTACGTTATGAATAGATGTAAAGATTCTTAGTAAAGTTGAAAATCTGTATTTGAAAAACTCACCCTCATTTCTTCAGGATGTGGTATTCGTGTTATGGGTTGACACACGTAGCTGTACTTCAGCTTGATCGAAGCACCCAGCAACTGCAAAGGAAAAGTCGCCCTTATCACTAACAACAAGTGTTCAGTGATCACGTTTCATTCAACCTGTTGGAAACTTCTTTTTAACTGTCCCATGTAAATATGAATTTTATTTCGTGTTTGTATATACTGTGTTATAGAATGTAAAAAATTGAGATGAATACCATGAATATCTAACAAAATCATGTTATTAATTGTTACGAAATGTTTCGTCATTACACTTAAACATTTTCACACATTTTTCTGAAAAGATTCCTACAAAATCCACGTGCTTGAATGACTATCAAACTTCTGGGATGCAAGCCCTTTACTCGCTCTGCTCATTTAACTTTCCTTTTGTCACTTAATTATTTTTTTAAATTTTCATGTGATTCAAAAAATCCTAACTTCCTTAGCTGCTAGGAGCTGTGTTTTTCTAATATACTACTAGTGTNGAAATGTTTCGTCATTACACTTAAACATTTTCACACATTTTTCTGAAAAGATTCCTACAAAATCCACGTGCTTGAAAGACTATCAAACTTCTGGGATGCAATCCCTTTACTCGCTCTGCTCATTTAACTTTCCTTTTGTCACTTAATTATTTTTTTAATTTTCATGTGATTCAAAAAATCCTAACTTCCTTAGCTGCTAGGAGCTGTGTTTTTCTAATATACTACTAGTGTANAATTTTCATGTGATTCAAAAAATCCTAACTTCCTTAGCTGCTAGGAGCTGTGTTTTTCTAATATACTACTAGTGTAAAGGTATTGTTGGATTTAAATTAAACTTTCAAAGTTTGTGGTCACAGACTAAAAAATGAAGTTATTACAGTATTTCTGCATCAGAATAATGTTATGCCTACCAGCGTAACAAAGCAGCAGCATTTCTGGTTATTTCGTCAAATCACCTCACGCACAGCTAGGTGAATGCGCCAGTGCAGTAGGCCATGGAATCGAACGAACACAGTATTCTCTACTACGGCCGATCTGCCCACAGCTGCTATAAATGATGCTTCAAATCACGAACGTTTGGGCACGAAAGAAGATGGAGTGCCATCTGGTCCCACAAATGTTCTGTGGTCGAGAGCAAATCAGGTGACCGGCCTGGCTATGACGTAAACACTCGTAGGGGACCAGAGCAGCATGCGGAATAGCCATGTAAATGTCAGGGGATGTGTGTCGCTGTAAGGCGAGGCAGAACATGTATTGTTGCAATCACACGCAGACGCTATTAATTTCCGTAGATAATACGTCGCCAGTCCATAGCATTCCATATTGCTCTCTGCTGACATCCACCGACAACTAACTTCGATGTTGAGGTGCTAGTAGCAGAAAAAAGTACAGGTAGTCGAGATCGCAAGTTTGCTTTGCCAGGCGTCTGGAAATGCTTCTGGTAGAGACACGTTGCTCTAGTGAAGTTGCCACATCTCGATGGATTATGGGACAAGGAAGCCACTGGTTCTGTTCGCGCCTGTGTGTCCATTAAAGGATCCTCCTTGCTGGTAGTCTGTAGGGATCATTGAGAACTGGTAAGCTACAAGCGTTCACAGCTTCCAGCACAATCTGCGATGTCCTAACGGTCAAATGATGAGGATAGAAAATTCAGCGCGATGCCCATCGTGACCCTCGCAGTTCTCTTATCCAGCCTCTCTCAAACTCCATCAGTTGTTCGTATAGCTATCTCGTGCGTCTTCTCGGTTTGCCTATCACCCATTCATCACGGCTGGCGTGTATTGTGCGTGTTATTTCACATGGTTGTCCGGAGAAATGTTTATTTAGGTCACGCGAAGAGCGACTGAAGCACCTTTGTACTTCTTACGTCCATAAGTTACTGCACGAAAAATTGATTGGTTTGCCTACGGTACATCAAGTTGCTATTTACCAACTTTCACAAGCAAATTATTTTGGAGTGTGCAAAATTTTTTATAGCAGTAAGAGTATGCCGTAGAAATATATTAATGTTAGCGTGCGTACATCATTGATTTCATTCTTCTCAGTAAATTCATTATTTGAATCAAAAAAAATAACGGTAATGAATTAACACAAATGTTAAATTCGCTGCATGTAATGAAGGAGTCAATTCTTCGTCTGTGTATGCATTCAATCACAGATACTGGGCATGTTTGCAAGTTCATTGCACATAATCGACTGACGTTGTTCATTGCTCCCTTTCATGGTGACATTGAGAACTGCACGATCATTCATTCTACTTTGCCACATTTAGTTCTGAGTCCCCAGTGAGTGCAAAAAATTAACTGCGGACCAACCACACACGTTACATCAACATAAAAGTGTAGGCATTCTAGCGAACTTTACTCCCATCTCTGGTACATGCTCATCGTTGTCTCTTCCTTTATCACTAATGCGTACGGCCCCTAAAACATTAGGGGTGGGGATAACCAACTGAATTATAAAACATCTATGGTAATAAATCAATGACACTCTCGACCATGGCAAAAAGATGGATTGTGACAGACTGCATACACGGTGGAGTGGTTATCCATCGCCATATAAAGCCAAAGATCATATATTTATAAGTAGAGATGTGCGAAATTCGCGTTATCATGTGGCTGCAGATTAAACTCCAAGTTATTGTATGTTCGACTGACTTCTACATTTGGCCGACAATTTGTGTGGCACGTCTCAAGAACAGGTAGAGCCACCGTGTCCAGTAATGAGGTCACGCAGGTAAGTGACGCCTTACAGTTGCCAGTAGCCAGTGACATTACTGAATCTGCTTAGGCAGGTGTAGGGAAGTGGAGCGAAGCCTGTTACCGAATAATAACGCGAATTTTGCTGGCCTCTATTTATAAGTCATGGGATGGCCGTCTTTTGTCATGCAGCATCGTGTTCGACTCATATTTGAGGGTCGTTGGTTTGATCGGCCCGTTGCAATCTGGATCGTTTCTGCCAAGCGGGTTTCCCCTATCATTTTAAGCAAATGCCGTTCCCATCTCCTCACCAATTAGATACACTGAAGAGCCAAAAAAAAAAAAAAACTGGTACACCTGCCTAATATTTTGAAGGGCCCCCGAGCACGCAGAAGTGCCGCAAGACGACGTGGCATGGACTCGACTAATGTCTGAAGGTATGCAGGAGGCAATTCACACCATTAATCCTGCAGGGCAGTCCACAAATCCAATATGCGCCAATTTGAGAAAGGGTTGCACGTCTGTCACGTTTAATGATTCTCGTCAGTCGTCGTTTGTCCCGTTCTTTCACGATCTTTTTCCGGCCGCAGCGATGTCGAAGATGTGATGTTTTACCGGATTCCCCGATATCCACGGTACACTCGTGAAATAGTCGTACGCGAACATCCAAAAATGTTATCGCTACCCCGGAGATGCTATGTCCCATCTCTCGTGCGCCGACTATAACACCACGTTCAAACTCACTTAAATCTTGATGACCTGCCATTGCAGCAGCAGTAACCGATCTAGCTGCCGACCGCATCGCGATACTCTGATCGGTTCCATACCTCTGTTATTTGCATACGCACGCCTGTACCAGTTTTTTTTGGCTCTTCAGTGTAAGTTCCTGGTTCGACTACGCACATTAAAGTGAATACAGATTTTTTATGATTCCTTTGATATGAGCCTCTGTGCTCGCTTGGGCTGAGGTACTGCCAGTAAGTATAATTGTGCAGGACGTACATCGGCCACTCACCTCCGAGGCGATGTACACGTTGAGCACAGCCATGGCCAGGTTGTAGGGCACCAAGGCCCAGGTGAGCCTCAGCGGCTTCCTGTCCTTCATGAGCCTGGGCCCGAGCCACACGATCAGGAAGTAGACGAGCGTGTAGACCAGGGTGGGCACGGGCGAGTCCACCAGCGGCCATCCTTTCGTGCGGTGATCTGCAACATGCCATCGACAGTTCGGCGGACTCTCTCCTGGCCACCTCGACGGCGGGGGTGGGGGAGGAAAGAGGTTTCCACGACTACGCGACGCGATGCGACACGATGCTGCATCCTGTTGTCCTGCTTCCGCAATGCAGCGATGGAATGTTGGCGACACAGACTGTGCTGCCCTCTGTTATCGTGAAAATAAGTTTGATCTTATTTGCGAAAGACAAACTAAAAGCAATTTTTTTTTTAAATTTGGTCATTTACATGTATTACATTTTGGTAAGATAATCTTTCTTCCTTAAAATAAAATGAAAACACCAAACTTGTTCAGGACGTGAAAGATTCGCTTGTGCCTGAAAACTATTAGCTTTTGTTTACCTATAAACCTAGGCGGCTACTTTATTAATTCGGACACTTGTCAGTATCTCCAAAAACAGTTAAAATTATTATACACCTAAGCTATTCGCCAGTTTATTTATTAAGACGTACACTATAATATTACTATTCTCTATTACTGGTGAAGATCGTCAAAATAAATGTCTATGTACATAGCTTGTGCAACGCTTTAAGACGTCCGTCGAGCTAAAAATATATTGGCTGAAGCTTGTCGCATCGCGTCGAGTCGCTCAGTTGTGAATAACTTTCAGCGTTTTTTTGAGAGGAGGCTTTCAATCACCGTCGTGGGTGAAGCTAGGTGGGCACTGAACAACGGAACGCTATGGCGGAGAAGAACGGGAACACCCCGAGAAAACCCACAGGCTAACTGCAAAGTGCATTACGTATCTACGAAAATATGAAAGTCTGGATTTTACCCTTCCGGGATTCGAACCCATATCGCCNNNNGGGGGGGGGGTGTTAGTTTGTCTGATCACAACTCAACACGCGGCTTTTATCGTCTATATTTAGAATACACTGTACACAACGCTACAGTGGCATAGAGCCCATTGTTTCTAGTCGCCGGCTGTTAAAGAAACAGCGCGTATATTATGAGTTTGTTGTTCTTCGACCACTTTAGCCACTATATTGTAAAGAAGGAAAATGGCTATTTGTTGATGTATTTAACACAACTTCTCAAAAATAGTATGGTTTTTCCTGTAGTAGACATGACACCACCATCAATTAAAACAAATCCGCATTGCATTTATAACTTATTTCGGCTTAATGGAGCTGTTTTACTTATATTGCACAATGCATGGGAATATTCTGTTTGCTTCAGAGGTGGACGAATTTGACTTCCGATATACGAGGCTGTAGTAGCCCACCACAACCATTGAGTAAAGATACACACTAGAGCGGCCATGGGATAAGGAAAAGTCTGACCAGTTTTTTATGTTAGTTCTTGGGATGATTCAGAGGAGCGCTAGTGTTCTCAACTGGGAGTTAGCAGGCAGCAGACGACACGGCAGTCAAAATACTTCGCCACCAGTGCTGTGTCGCCAGTTCTGCAGCGGGCAAACGTAGGCAATCACCCTGGCCTTGGCTCACCGATGTGTTCGTTCACGTTCTGCTAAAGGCGAGCCTGTCACACGTGAGTTATCAGCTTTCGTTGCAGCTGTGAATACCCAACTCATGATTTACTAATAGCGACCATGGCATGCGTTTCGTTTATGTCGTAAAATTCTGTATTTGCTTAAATTTGTCGCGATATCAACTACTATTTGGTTTTATTTACCTCTGCGAAAACGAATTATCACAAATATATAACGGTCGTTGTTTTTAATTATAATTTATTATTTTTCCATAGTTTAGGTGTTCATGATAGAATACGAGTACTGTTAGCACTTACAATTACAAATTTGATATTAATAATGAATTATGTCATACATCACAGTAGCGTTTTCATTCCGTTCTTATGTGAAAGTAAATTGACAGAAAATTATTGTTCACTTGTCGAAAAATATATGTTAGACGCACGAAGGTCTACAATGTGACTCAGTGTTTACAGTTTGGGGTTGTGATCTATTACAAAGGTGACTGTTCGTACAAATAATCAGTACATTAAATTTGTCGATTCAAGTGTCATTAAGGCTGTGTCCGAACCTAGGAAAGCATACTCCACTCGGCTCGATACTTGATACATTCTGACAGGCATACTTATTTGCATCCGTTACAGCAACTAGCCAGCTGATAATATTCTGAACAAGCATTTTGACGGAAAACAAATACTGAATCTGTGCTGGAATGTAGGCGCATAGATTTAAAATTAGCAATCCATTAGGAGCTGTAGCTGAAAAGAGCATGATAATGAAAGCGTTGCTATTAATCAATAACATATATTATAATTAAAACTCAAGTTCCCGTCAGACCAACATCCACCACGTCGTTGGTAGGAAAGTCAGGTTACGCTGAGGTGAATTCCTTATTCGAATCTCGGGTAAGGTTTAATGTGCATTACTAATTTTTTTGTATTTCAATTTTAGCGGAGTGTGTTAATTCTTTCCCCATCCTCTTCCTTCGAATCAAAATATAGGTATAAAACTGGATCATTAAAATTATAAAGTTGGTAACAACCAAAATGCCCTTTCTTAATACACTGCTGTTCAGTGTTNTCGAATCAAAATATAGGTATAAAACTGGATCATTAAAATTATAAAGTTGGTAACAACCAAAATGCCCTTTCTTAATATACTGCTGTTCAGTGGTCAGAAAAATTATTTCCCTTGTAATATATAGCAAATTATGCAAATACCATCTTGTGACTTCATGGGATCATTTGTACAGTTTCTGCCCTGTTCCATTGGATGCTTTGTACCATGTTTACCGAGATCGTTTATTTCCGTATTGGTTTGTGAGGAGGACACGAAAACTACAGAAGAGTTAGAGAAAATGTGGCGTCGTCAGTCCTCAATGCCTGACTGTAAAAAGTATTTGAAGTCCCCTAAAATCACGTATGGCAATTTTCCAACGGATCAACAGTAGGAAAAAAATATTACAAAACAAAGTGACCTAGACAACGTTAACATTAGCGAATACGGGATTCCTATATTCGTTAATATGGTGTTCTTTCGTATATGTAAGGCGCTTCTTTTAATTGTTAATAATTTCGCGTTACAACTATTTGTTTTTAATATCTGCCATCTTAAATTTTTATCGTATTGGTGTGTTTTGTCTAAGGTTTATTATACTCAGGTTAGAAACGAAACGAGAGTCCTTACGGGAAAGTTAGGCATTGGGGAACATTTACGCCTCAAGGTGCGCTGGTGTTCCAAAGAGTCCGATTTTAAGCTGGCGCTAAATGGAGAAATGTTTTATACTGTGACGGGTTGTCACATTCCCCCGTACAAAGTTCCAGCCATCAAGAATGATCGCCGGAAATTACGATACCTGGTGATTAAATGAGAGCCCCTCTACGGAGCAGCGAGGCTCGCGTCTAGCTGCCGAGTGGGTCGGACAAGAACTGTTACGAGGGGGGCGGCATGTGGCGCGGCGATCGCCCCCTCCCCTCTCTAAACCCTTCTACGCCATCTCCAGCAGACGACTTTCGGGGCCAGGGCACGGCAGTGGTTTTAACTGACCAATAAGAAGAGATCGAAGGAACAAGTGCTTCTAGAATCCAAGAGTTTAGTATAAAAATACATTTTCAGGGCTTTTGGAAAACAGCGAAAACCTGGCTTTGGGGACTGACATTTAGGGGTTTTTTCCTCCTTTTGAAATAGCCATGGGGGAGGGGTGACGTAAGAAGGAAAAAGGGAGAAATATATGTATCTTTATAATTGTTTTTTTAACTGTTTTTAGTGGGGTTTTGAAATAACTGTTAAAACAAGTATTAAATTTTTTTTAACAATTTAAAGTTGTGTGATAACATTGTTGGTTTTTGTAGTATCACTGAATTACATAAAGCTTGAAGAAAAAAACTTATTTTCTTGGGATTCTCCTTCATACACCACACTTATTTAGGGTTTGTTCACCACCTCCTGGCGGTTGTTTTTCTCTGCTTGAAGTAAAAATCATAAAGGTTAAGTATTAAAAGAAAAACACTGGGTGTGGCTGTGTCGGGGAAACGGTAGTTTGTTTTGTGTGAATACGTCTACGTTTTTACGTTCTCGGCACCACTTCACTCGATTATATGGGGTTTCATGTGTATCACTGGATTGCTCTTGATATGCTCTTTCCAACCGTATACGATTTCTGTATTTCGACTTGGCTTTTTGACGAATATAGGCCGACATTGTGTTAAGTTTTCAATTTTGTTTACTTTAAACTCATACAATTTCACCATAACCACGCCACACAAATGTTTTATACACTCAATCGATTGATCTCGGCGAGAGCTGTTGATTAAAACTTAAAAGAGCGTCGTAGCTACTCCGCGTCAAAAGTTATACTACGAGGAAATTATGAGACGCGGCGATTAAGAACTCAAAATGGCGGTGCCCCCACCCCTGCCGCGTGCGACGCTTCGCAGTCCTCACTCAACGTAACAAATTCTTTGATCCTTTGGCAATCGAGTGGTGTAATTGAATTTTAGATGTATACGATAGCTGCAATGCCAAACTGTATCCCCCGATTTTGTTATCATTCGATTTTCTGGATTGCCCACTATGGTTGCAAATTTAAAGACGTATTCGCGCCGAAAACTAAAACCAGAATGGAAGGAAGGACGTATATCGCCTGACTCATGCTTCGGAGGCTATCCGTTGCAATACTTATGTGATAAAAATTAGTGTTTGGCTCGAATTGTGACATATACTTGCCCATGCAAAATTATTAAGTATTAACTTAATCTCAAACTATTATTCATGCCTCATAATGCTGTTTACGAAAGGAAAGAGTGAAAATACGCTTATTTGGCATTGAGCTTCCGTAAACACGTTTATTTGGGCGAAACAAAGTTAAGGATTTAAGAGAGAAATAAATATCTGTCATCAAAAGGAATTTTTTGATTCTGTCACATTTAATTAAAGTAACTGTGTAAGCCAACGTTTCGCTAGATCCAGTTTAACGACCGAATATTAATTAATATGAGAATATATGTCGTTAGTTTCCTTTTATAGTGTGAAGAAGAACGAAGTTTATTATTTGTAGGTTCTAACATAATAAAAAGAGGAATATTTAAAAAAAAGAAATATTTATTTCATGGGAATTGCAATTATTAAATTTAGTTTACATGCGAAAGGAAGAAAATCCGTACACATTCAACACTAGTGCTACCTGGCGGTGATAATGTTTAGATGCCAAACTATTATCATTGGGCTTCCCCTACCTAAGTATAATTAACCCTTAACAAGTGCTCGACGCAATACATAGAAGGCTTTGTCCAAATTCGGATATATACTTGTATACTTACATGCTTGTATACTTCACTTGCCTTTGAGTACGTACTTGATGAATTCCGACCGACATATATGAGGACTTTGGTTTGAACCAACTAGCCAGTAAATCGTATTTTAAACCAGTATTTTTCTTTGGTAATAAATACATGCCGTAACTGTAATTAACAACTAGCCGCAAATAACTACGCATATAAATTACTTAATCTTTCCTATTCTCATTATTTGAATACGACATTACTGTTTGCAGGCTTTATGCATAGAAAGTTTGCGTTTAACAATTGACTGAAATGTTTCTAGCCGTTTTTGCAGACTATGAATCTAACAAATGCATTTAACTTATCAATATGTAAGGAGCTTCTTTTAATTCTCAATAATTTCGCGTTACAACTATTTGTTTCTAAACGAATAACAATGCCACATCACTATGTACATACATAAAACAACATGAATGCTGTATATCAACTGTAACCTACAACTTGCTTTTCAAAATGGCGTCGTGTGTATGCCAAAAAGGGTCGCGAGAAGTACACATGTTCGTTCTCCCTTGCGTACTTGCATACTTCTCTTGCAATTCGGACAGCACTTGTGATGTAACTTCCCGGGGGACAAATACGGGATACGTATGTAATGCACAGTACTTGCGGTGGATCCAGACACAACCTTGGTTGCACTGTGGTTGGCGCGAGCTACTTGTTGCCTCACCTGCCAGGGACAGCGCGTGCAGGTAGAAGTCGTACATCTTGGTCGCGCTGCTGCAGACGGACGTCACAGCTCCCGACATGTAGGCGCCCGAGCTGCCTGCAACACAACACACACAACGCCATCACCGTGCTGCTTACCCCGCAGGCGTCAGTCAGTCGCTATCGCCTTCCTCGTTTGTTCCTCAGCTACAAGCTGATTCCTTTTACATCTGATCAAATTTCAGCTGAAATAAAAACGTTACGTTTGAAAATTTGTTTGGTACAAGATGCAAGCGTAAATCCCTGACACGCTTCAAGCAAGTGTTTTAAGTAAGTTTCCTTTTGTTTGAAGTCAAGTCAACATTTGGTTCCATATCAAACATATTAATATGTATTTACATCGGGGACCCCTGTACTTCAGAAATATTGCCGCACCCATTTATAAGGGTGCAATATATATATTTTTTAAGGCGCCAAAGAGTTTTTTGTGCCAACATTAAATTTTTGAATACAACGAAGGCTTCCCACTGCATTTATATTTTGAACACAAAGAGAGAAGTGTGATCCGCAGTTTAGAAACGACTGATGACGGAAAGTTTCGCCAGGATTAAGACTGAGATTTTTGAATAATTATGACGAAGTCTGTAGAGTGGGAACGGTTACGGAAACAGGTAGCCTAGGACGGGGGTCGTGGCCACAGTAGTATTGACTTATTAAGGGTGTGGATCGTAGACAGTCATCGTTCTTGAATTTGGGTAATAAATTAAACTCTGCAATGGGATAACGGTGGAATTCCGTGGTGAGGAAAGAGAGGACAATCTGATAAAACCCACTGGAATTTTGCAGCGTCCACCAGGTTTCCACACACGGGTTAGAATCCAAATCGCCAGGGTGGGAGGTTGTCATACCAACTGGTACAGGGAGACTTACTATAAGTGCTACCATTTCCTCTAATACATACCTACCGAGCAAGGTAGCGCAGTGGTAAATGTTTGGGCTCGCATTTCGGAGGACATGTGTTCGAGTCCTGCTTCGGTCATCCCGATTTCGGTTTGTCCAGCATGCAAAAAGGTCAGAGGGACCCACTCTAAGCAACCTCACCACCTTCGGGTTGCACGCCAGATAAATATGTGAGCGGTCCTGGATTCGAATCCCGAGAAAGTCACACGCGCATGCTCCGACCATGCTTTTAACTTTCAATTCACCTGATATAAAGACGGGCGCATTTATAACGCGCCAAACCTTTACGAAAATAATTATTCTCAGGCAGAAACAACAGTAAACTCGATTAATAACGTAAGTAATAAATATGACTAAAATGCAATTTATTTTAAGAATTGTATTTTCTTAAAGTAGGTATATTTTAATGTTTATTTATGATCACATCAGCGTTTTCACACGTATGAAATACGCGACAACAGGCTGCGTTGAAACTGTAATGCACCAAAACGTATTCCGTATGACTCAATAACCAAAGAACGCTGTACACACGTCAAACTACTACCGAAGCAGCACTTATAACTCCCTATTCACCTGAAAAAATACTCAGAGATGTTCTCCGTACCAGGAGACGAGTACAGGCAGCTCTCATTCAGTCTGTCATGTGCAATAAAGCCGTCCATCTGGAGGGAATGAAAAAAAAACGAATCAGAACTTGACCGGAAACACTTGTTCAAGCGGAAACCAACTCTGCGGTTCCAACGCGCGTGTGTCCGCTATCAGCATCGCGACTAGACACTTCAAACAAGAGAATACATATCCTAGCGATGAATGAAGAACACAAGAACCTCTATCTCGCGCTATTTGTAGAGCAGCTCCGTAATAAAATTTAATTTGACACTTTATGAAAGATACGTTGACATGCATTGTTGCTGTTTTTTTATTTCCGACATTTTTTGAGGTTGGTTATGTGGTCCATCATTTTGGAATGCACCCAACGAGGAGAAAAAAAATTAACTGCATACGAAAATGATATCGAAAGCATAAAAAATGGTTTCAAACAAAAACGCTTTGTACGAACTAAGCAGCAGCAATTTCAATTACCAAATTATTTAGCTGTAAAGAAACACAGCGGATGCCACAGAACGTGAAATAGGGCAGCAAGTGGGCGTGTATATTTTTGTCCCTTCTCTATGCTTTCGGTATTCTGCGTACCTTGCGACCAAATAAGACGATCCTCGTGCGTTCTCTTTGACCTAGATGTGACAAAGACAAGAAATAAGAGTATGTAAAATAGCTCTGTGGAAGAACTGACATGTCGTCTTGTGATGAGGAGGGGAGGGGAGGGGAGGGGTGTGTATAATCCATTCATGACTTTCCTGAAGCGCTGCTTAAGTTCTTTTCCCAGGATAGGATATTTCTCCGTCTTATGCAATAAAAAAGCTTAACCTAGTCCAGAAAATTACGCCACAGGAACAACGCATTCGTGCGCACTCTGTGTAATAATATTTTGCATAAAAACTTTTTCTTGTCAGACAGTACCAACACACATACTTTCTCTGTGTTTTTATATTAATTGCAAAATTACATATACTTTATACATTAAAATTTGTAAAATTCCAATTTAACCTAAAATTAGGTACTTTTATGTTCAGACAATATGCTTGGAAACAACCAAACATGCCATAAATATTGAGCGACTTTTCAAATGTTTGATTAAAAAAGTGTCAAGAAACCGTTAATAGACAATACGCTAATGCCTCTCTCATCCCTGAAGTGAGACGTGAAACGAGACTCTCGGCTAGAGGGGGGTGGCGAGGTTAGCAACAAGGTCTGGAGCGCCGGCGAGGGTTAGATGAGGCGAAGACGGAGCAGCGCTGGAGTGCAAGATTGGGAGGCACGGGAGTGTCGCGAGAAAACCCGCTGGCCGACGACAACGTCCGCCACGTGCTGACATCCGGACGACACCGGCGGGAGTCAAACCTGGCTCGCCTTGGTGGAGAGGCGAGTAGTCACCACCGCCCCCTTCGCCCTTCTCCACGAGTAGAGCAGCGACGGATCTCGCTGATGAGGGAGGTGGGACTTCGAGAAAACCCGGGGAGTCTTACCCATGCCTTACACCTCGTATCCACCAGGTGTACGAACGAAACACTATTACGTCAGCAACGACAAATTTTAAAAAAAGACCATAAAGACGCTGACGACTTTCCAAGGTAGCCCACATCCTGCCCTGTCGTAGACATGAACCAGATGACGACAGACTTTGCTGTGACTGGAAATACAGAAGAACGCAGTTTTTTTTTGTAAAAACTGATATATTGCAGAATTTCTGATGAACTGAAGACCAACTAAGACGAGGCCCACTGCGATGACTTAGATTCGACGTCAGAAGGATCTCGAGTTAATGTTGTCGCACGTGGGAAAGGTGGCGAAGTTTGTCGTGAACCTCGAGGCACACGTCCTCTTCCTTCAGTGCGTTACTTCACTCCTCCATGCTAGGATCTTACTTCACCCCATGTCAAGGAACGAGTTTCGGAGCCCAAGCGTCCCCATCTCAGATATGTCTCGGGGTCCCAGTGGTTGTGGGTGACCCGGGTTCGATTAACGGTGGGCTTCATCCCAGTTTTACCATGCGAGAAACTAGGCCGGACGTTCGTTGTCATCGTCTCTGAAGACGTCGTTATGAAGCGCTCGCCAGATCTCCCGACTAAACTCAGAAGTCCGTCGGTTTGCGGAATGTTACATNTGATTGCACCATTAAAGAAACCCACCTAACAATTGCATTAAAAAAAAAAAAAGGGGGGGGGGGATATTATTAGCGAATAAATCGCTGTTCATGTCTGTTGCTGCGAAAAACAACATCAGTTGTACGTGTGACTTCATGTGGCTTCATGGGTCTGATGATGATAACAATAAGAAAAACATAATTTATTTACTTTTATGCGCAGACTGTTTTGGACCATGAGGTTTCAGCTTGAACCTCAAGAAATTCATGGAAGATCGCCTTTTTTAAATTTAAGTCTACGTGAGTTTGACACGTGGGCTGTTGCCCGTACGCCGAAGCTACTTAGTCTCTTGAGATAATAACTGAGCAACTGACAAGATCTTGTTAGCGGACAGCGCTTGCCTGTACCTGGAATTGAAAACCTTTCGGGAAACTCTACCCCTAGTGGGTTGCTAGAAATGGAACATCTGGCTTCTCGAATGCGAGTCAGGCATACTGTCGCGGACACGCTCCATCGCGTGGTTTGTAACCACGTCATCCACAGGCCTCAACAGAGGTTGTTGTTTACGTGAGCGAGTAATCACATCCTCAAGCTGTTGATGTGAGAGGACTACGACGATGCCAGACGGAGCCGACTGAAGTTCCTAGCTGGCGAGATGGAGGTAGAGGTAAGCAAGGCCATTGAGTCTACATTTACTCAAAGGCGTGACTCAACGTCTCGTCGACAGCAGGGACATTAAATACGGAACCACGGGCTCAGCCAATCAGGAACGGAGAAGGACTCGGCCATGGCACTGTGGTAGAGAGTCAACCCAGGATTCGCCTGGAGTGATTTAGGAAAGCAATGAAAGTTCAAAACCAGGATGGCCGTAACGGGAATAGAACCCGGGTGAAAATCCAGTATGGTACCCCCGCGCTATCTCACTCGATATATGAAAACGGTGAAGCGACGAATTTCAGCAGTGAGGGTTTTTTTCTAACCTACCCTAATCTAAGTATGAAGTTTACCTCCGAGGCAGGGACGGGATCTAAGTGCGTCTCGGGGCAAAGCCCCATATGCCTTCTACAAGGAGGGGGAATCTCATGCAAGGAAGCATGCTTCTCGGCAGAGAGGGACTGGGCTGCCACGGTCGCGATTTGAGGCATGGTGGGAACTCACCTGCCATAGGCTGACGTAGAAGGAATATGGGTTAAAGTGCGCGCTCGAGGTGCTACTTCGTGTCCCAACATTGGGCTGCTCTTCTGCCAATACGACTATCATAAACTACGTGTGTGGATAGGATCTGAGGTTAGAACACTGGTTATGCAAATAAATGCTCTCAGATGTTTGTATAGTTTCTCAAATCAATTTTTATGCAGTCTGATTGGTTTAAAATTAGTAAAATTATTTTATTCATATGAAAGGGCTTGTCTTTTGAAAATAAAGATACAAACGAACACGTTCACGACTGTTGACTACGTGGCTTTGAAAGTTGTATTGGTGTGGGGTAGGTCAGTGTTAGGTACCTGCGCAGAATACGGAGACTAGGTCTACCTGATCTTTACGTAGTCTAAAAAAAAAACTGGATCAGCTTGGAATCGAGCCGATTCACAATGGTGGAAGGGGTGAAAAAACTAAAACTAAAATTTTATATAACTTAATTTAAACTAAAGGAATGCTTGATTAAAATATTATTTTGATGTAATAAAAACTGTAATAAAATATTACTTCCGTTATACTGNAATGGTGGAAGGGGTGAAAAAACTAAAACTAAAATTTTATATAACTTAATTTAAACTAAAGGAATGCTTGATTAAAAGATTATTTTGATGTAATAAAAACTGTAATAAAATATTACTTCCGTTATACTTAATAGAATTAAACTATTACCTAAAGTATCAAAAACTTGTATGCATCATACAGCAAAGTATAGAAAAAATAAGCTAAAATAAGCTAATGGGTTCATACCTCATCAATGGAATATTATCCTTTTTCTAATTATAAATAAATCATCAAACATACAATTTAGAATAATTCTGATTATAAGAGTAATCTTCTATATTTCATCTAATTCATGATTCAGAGTATGAATAGGAATATAAATTAATATAATATCATTTTTACCTATAATCATAGAACAAAAAAATATAAATTCTAAAGAATCAGCATTAATATATTTTTTAGTACAAACTATTGCATCAATACTATTATTAATAGCAATCATTATAATAATAATTAACATAAATAATACATTCAATAACTTTATAAACGTAAACCGATGCCGTTTTGCTTAAATAAACATTAAGCTCTGAAAATGGAGAGAATTCCGTCGACGCAACAACTTGCAGCGGTAAGTTCTCGGCCGGAGCGAGCGGCCAAAGTGGATCGTGCTCGCCNTTGGCTTGTATCAATAATTACATTTTTGTCTGTTAAAACCATAGTTTGATGACACTCCTTAATTTATTTGTATGAATTCTTTCAAATATTTTCAGGAGATATAAAGATGAAAATATCAGTTAAATGAAAATACCTAAATGAAAACCTTATTTTTCTGGTTTCAAAATAATGCTGTCTGCCATTAAAAAAAAAAAAAAAAAAATTCTATCGCTCGCGCAGACCTCGAAAATCACGTATTTCCTATACACAGTTGACCAGGATGCATGTGCCAAACTCCGGGAGATGATACCTTATGAAAAATAAGGCGGAGTAAACATTGACAAACACTGTCGTGTGGTGAATATTAAGAGAGGTATGTGGCATTAAAAATTAAAGTTTGAAATGCATGTACGTAAAAATATCAGGAAGTACTTTATATGTAGCGACCAAAATCGTAATCTGTTTCGTGAAACAGAGATTGTAAATCTGTTAAAACGTGGTTGGTCAAATCGTCTCCCTATATTGCTTGAGTAGGGGTAGTCATCCTATTTTCAAAATAAGCGTTCGAACACTAGCCGGTAATAAAAAATGCAAGGCAAATTCTTACTCACCGTGGCAAAATGAAGACGAAAGGTGTTTTTCGTTCTCCGGTGTAATACTCCTCAGCCATCCCGCAAGCTACCGTTAACGAGTTTTACTCTGTTTGCATGGAAGCTCTGTGAACTGCTTTGTTCGAACAACTGACTTAGGCGCAGGACCGTCCTTAGAGGTGAGCGACACGTGTGGACGCACGTGGCCTTGCACCTAATGAACCTCGCGCACGGGGAAAAAAAATAAATTTATTTAATAAAAAAAAAAACATTAAAATATATTTATGCATTTGTTTGGTTGTGAGTAATATATTTTAGGATAAAATTTATATATTTATAAATGTTTATTTATAAAATGTTAAATGTTTTATTAATAAAACGTTTGGCGCGAGGCGCAGGTGCTCCAGAGCAGAGCATGTTGTTNGGGGGATTAACTAGTTTGGAAGGGAAGGACCTCGCAGGAGTTGTTGCACCTCGTCTCGCTTTCGCTTGGGACGTCGCTGTTTAGGCAACGTATGCTTGACTTGCTTAGAACCTGGATTAATGAAAGGATGTAGCAATCGCTAAGGCAGAAACATCTTATTACATTTTTAAAAATGTACTATCTTAAACATTCTAATAAAAATTTACAATTAACGTAGTTTACATTTAAAAAAAAAACAGCTTACGATGTCGACACAGTTTCCGAAGCGGAAGACGCTGAGACCGGATGCAGGAATATTAACGTGCGAGTGATTTCCAAGGATAATTACTGGCTGATGTGCCTGTCGCGACGATAGAAAACGTGATATCCCGCGTGCAAGTTCAGCGCAGTGAACTCCGGGCTGGCTTCCCTTCTGAAGCGTGTGAGATGAGAGACTTAGAGGAGACACCTGGCGAGATCTGCACAGCCTACGAGGTGCAGCCGCGGTGAANAAGCAACGGTTCTTTAACGAAGGGCTCCGAGTTGCGACTGTACAAACGACGAAACGTACGAGGAAGAACAACGGTATTACTCTACTGAGGAAATCCGCAAACATTTGACCCTAGGTGGAACTTTTTACTTCGAACATTTTATTATTCCTATACGTTAATTCATTTGGTAGAGAATTCAACATGTATGGCTCCATTATCCTCACTTATTTTAGTATTAAAATTTCTACATCGTGTCTTCCTGAATTCCCTTTAAATAAGATAAATGACGTCGGTGTAAATATTTTCATTTATCAGTGTTTCCTAGGTTATTACGAGCTTTTGCTAATGGCCTATAGCGAAGCTGTACAAGCAAATATTCTACCTTCAGTAGTTGATACCCATTGTTGTACAAATGACCTAACCTGACTATAGATTGATATCAGAGTAGTTATCTGATGCCTACCCAAGTTTAGTTTAGTTAGTTCGAGATTTTCAGTCAAGAAACTCATGACAGTGTTTACAAGCAAACCAGGAAGGAATTTAAATAATGGCAGAAACCACGTTCTCATGTAGGCGAAGAAAATGACTTTTGGCGTCAAAGCCGGAATTAATGTCAAGTGTTTGCGGTCCTCTTGTTGGCATAAAAACTTAAAATGTACTTTATTATTGTCCACAGAACATTTTTGAAATATTTAATAAGCATTTAACGAATAACCATCACCGTGAAAATCTTTTAGGGACCTTCTATAGACCTTATTTTGTTGGCATAAATAATCACAGTGCCTTATGTGAGATTCCAAACACAAATAACCACACTGACATTCAAGGAGTATTTCGCAAAAAAACTATTATTCCCAAAAAAAATAAGGCTTTCAAGAGAACGAATAAACCTTCCACCACATTTAATGTGCGGGACTGAATTTCGAGAAATATTGTATCTTAAAGTAACTAAATAACTACATAGTCACAGAAGAAAGAAAGCAAGCACAATCAGAGAAAATGAAGAGGTACTGGGCAGCAAGAAAACTCAACCAAAATGGTTAATCGCGCTCCTAAGATGGGCAAACTTAAATTTTAAAAAAGTTAGGCTATGTGTAATGAATGCGTTGTAACACAATCGAGAGCCGCCCGAACTGATTCGCAAAAATAAAACAATGGCCTTAAATGTGACAAGGCGTGTTTTTGTGTCAAATGCCAACACAAAAGAACTGCAAAACATTTGTTTATAACGCATTTCCCGAAATATACTTCGTTACAAGGTAACCGGTCTGTGTAAAACTGTAGAGACTAGAGTCACACTGAAAGGTAGGAGACAGGACGTCGGACAAAGTTAATGAAACTTTAGCCCGTGACCTTCCTGCTGAAGCTTTCTACGGATGCCTTACGCTAATGACTCTATTAGATGACTGCGCGAAAAACAGCTGCGTTGTTTTACTGAGAACCGCACTCCAGGGGAGAAAGCCGAAGAACCACTCACGCCTAATGACACGCAAAAAAAAATTGGCCAAAGAACTGTCAGCCGGAGATCGGGCCACTCGAAGTCCTCTTGTGAAAGAGGCCGACGCAGACGTGAACGAGTTTATGCTCACGGCAAACGTCACAAGTTCATTCCGGAAAAAAAAAAAAAATTAGAAGCGGGAGAGTGGCAGGTAAGTCGCAAAACTTGAACAAACTGAAAACAGGAAACGTGACAATCCTTTTTGAAGAAAGTCTTTTTGCAAACTGGGTTTAGAATTCAAGTAAAAAAAAATCATTTTATTTGTAATAATTTTAGTTTCACTCGATTGAGGAATGAACACTTAGTTGCTTGATCAATGGCAATAATCTCTTTAAAATTTGCGGGGGAAAAGAAATTAAGCAGGAAAAAAACTATGGTGGGATTTCCAGAAGTGTTGTTTTTAGCCGCGAACTGACAATGAATATCAAGTACTTGAAATTGGCGACTGCTGTTATATGAAATTTTTCTAGGCAAAGATAAACTCCAGCTAAACAAGATGCTTTGTCGCTTTTTCTGAAGTATCTGTGTTAAGTAAATACATTCCAAAAACAGCGAGCTTAGAAAGAAGAACGGAATTTTAAAACTGGAGAATCTTGCATACTTTTGTGAGTAGAGATTCTGGAGTAAAGCCCCTATTTAAACGCCATGCAATATTCTTACGTAATCTGCTTAAGAACAGCGCATAAGGGACTTTAAAAGTTCACTGGCATTTTTCAATGTGCCATAAATGTCACTTCGCCTATTATGCAGGGAGTCATCATTTCCGTCCGTGTCATACTTTTGCATCGAATTTTCACTGTGAACTATTTCCTGTTTGCAAAAAGGTAGGAACTTATTCATAAACTATAATCGTGTTCTTGAGTTTTTACAAGCAGATAACACAACACTCGTAAAATGTAAACTTTCTATAATCTTACATTGTCTGTTGTAATTACTATGAATCCGAGATTGTGACGCGAAAACGAAGCATTTCTGCAAAAAGGGGTGAAACCGGCTTCAGAACTAAGTAGCACAGAGACATAAAGTGTATATATATTTTATTACTATTTCATCAACTGAAACGGTCACAGCGTGAAGTTCTATAATTACACTTGACGACTACAGGAGTGCCTTACGCATATAGGCGATAATACACGTATTACGCTCACCAGTGACGCCTTTAGCACACCCTCGCATCCAGTTCTCGAAGACGCAAAACAAAACCAAGGTAGATGAGGGTGCGAAATACTTTATGAAGCTGTAAATATTACGTTGTGACACATCTGCGAGTTTGTCGTCCAGTCTGCCTCGTTTCATTTCTAGTGTTATGGAAATGTTATCGTAATATCACAGTAGAGCGAGTACGTAGAAGTTGTAACATTTCCCAGTGCCGGAGTTAAAGATTACCAATTAAGTGAACCACATTCCTAATGTGCTCAAATAACTTAGCGGAGCACAAAGTGTAGTAATATGCCACTTTATGCAAAATTAAAAAAATGTATTCGTTCTAATTACAACATATACCACTGAAAACATACACTGGATAAATAATACAATGACTTTGGGGGGTGGGGGTGGGTGTGCATGGGCTTACTCGGCTTTGAATTTGTTTTTCTTTAGGTCGTTCTGAGAAGCTCTCTCTAAATAGTAAGATCTTAGCTCCTGGAAAATTGCGCGAGTGCAGTATTAATGGCTCGATGACCAACACTTAAAGAAGCAACTGACAAAAATTCTTTCGTTGTATTAAAGAGAATAGGCACCGTACACAGTAAATTTTCGTGTCATCGACTGCAATGGTTTTGATGAACAGAAACTATGCATTACTACTCAAAAACAAACATTTTACTAAGATATTAAAAAAAAGTTTAACTTTGTTTCTTGTGAAAACTCCCTCGAAACGTTCACAATGGAAGGGGAGAAAAAATAATTTACGCTCGCACCAATATTGTATTATATAGACTGTTCACGGTAAAGTGAGCCCTTTTGAGGTTCTAGTTACTTTTTCCTTTCAGTAATTTTTTATCGTTTAACCACTTTTTAAAAATAAATATTGCCATGCAAGTAATAATAATAAAAATAGTGCGTATATTCCAATTCACTCGGAAGTTAACATCTAATGCTAAAATAAAACACATTTATTGACTATTATTTCAAATGGGAGGGCTTTCGAAAGTGCTCACTTTACCGTGAATAGCCTAAACAAAATTTTCACTCTTGGGGTGATTCTTTGCACAGGACATTCCTTTCCCGATCCCGCTTTTCTGAGCAACTTGCTGCGTCTCTAACGACCTTACTGTCGGTGAGACGCAAAGCTCTACAAACTCAACAAGCAAGCCAGACATGATCGATTCATTTACGTACCAGCCTTGCTACGCTGAAGACTACCCCCCCCCCTCCTCATCTTCCTCCAGAAAAATAGTTTTACTAAGGCAGGAGCATTTCCAAAGAGATTAAAACATAGTTTTCTTGCGATTTTAAACAATTTTTTTCTAAGGTGAATCCTTACTTGTGTTTTATGCGCTGTCTACCGAACTGGGAATATTAAAAATCATTTCTTCATTATTCGCCAAGTTAGCGTTGATGTTACGGATGCCGGACCACCAAGGACCCGCGGGCTCTCATGACCGAGTAGGTAGGTCGGTCCTGATGAGATGCGGATGACTGCAGAGGAGGTGGTCAACTATCCGAAAGAGCGTTTGCTCTGAGTTCTGGCTTGGACCTGGAGGGGAGAGATGTTGGCAGTGACCCAGCAGCGTAACGGAAGTTGTGGGTAATTGAGAGATCTCAGGAAGTCGTGGCACGTTTATTAGCACCGAATGTTACCTAAGTGAGGCTTCGCTCTCGGTCGACTAGTGGCTTGCATGGAGTTTGACCGGTTTCATCAAGCGTTCTCGGGATCCAACGGCCTTGGAGGTCGAGACTATATAACGCCGAAGGCTAAAAGAGCNAAAAAAAAAAAAAAAAAAAAAAAAAAAAAAAAAAAAAATGACCGTAATATCCGGCTATCATGTTTGAAGAGCATCTTGAGATACTGTAACTACTTATTATTGCTTATTTATGATCCCCTGCGTGTAGGAAGTGCGAGGCATTGTATCTTCGCCGCTGAAAACTTTGTGTGCGTTTTAAACGGAAACGGTGGGTCCTAGACACATGCAACAAGAGGGCCTTTTTTTGTTACGTAAGACAACTACTCAATGAGATGTCATCAAAATTCCATTAAACGTGTAGGCAAAAAACTGTATGCAATTAGAGCGTGTTCGCCCCTATTACATATTTGTACGAAGGCGGAAAAGTCTTAACACATGTCTTTTTCGTAGGTTGAGGATCTCGATAACACTAAACATTATTCAGAGCATCGTCGTTTGGTTCCATGCCGTTTATGATATTTTCAAAAATTCCATTTTTAAACTAGATTTCAAGGGCAGTCGTATGTCTCCCTTAGGAACTGAGCCAGGCTATGAGTTGGAATGTATATGTCCATCTCATTTTCCACAAGGAATCACCTCCCGAAATATTTCGGATGAACTTTCAAAACAGTCTGTATAGATGTATGTGAACAACACCGACAAAAGCTAATAGGTTAATCATTACAAAAATATAAGGCAATAACGTATGGACCACTTTCCTCTGAAGTGGATATTAAGGGAAATATGCGCCACCAAAAATCGAGTTTTAAAACGTTTTTGGTTAAAAAAAATTCTCAGAAAGTACTTGCGACTAAAATAACAAGACAGTGAATAATGATTTGCATAACGGAGACCTTGCATCTTTGAAAACGCGTTTGATTAATATAATCCCCCCTCATCTAGTAAATGGAGGTTGCCACCTTATGTTTGCATGAAACCTTGTAGCAATAACATATAAACGATTTTTTAAGACAAACTATGAATCAGCACGTATAAATTAACAGAAATGGCCACCTTGTGGGGATCCTCTCAGCTTAATCGTTTTGAGAAATCCATGATGGAATTCCAAAGAGAAGATGAGTGACCTAGCATGTAGGCAACCATCATGTCACGGGATGGTGATGCACAACTTGGTATATGACTGCACTATACGGTAGTGGCGTCCTGATATCAGTGTCCGTAAATACGGCGTGCATTCAGTCGTGTGCTAGGCGTATGACTGAAATAATTTATTAGTGCACTTACTTTTGTAAATGTAGAAGTCTGTGATGTTACAATACAATCGTTTATAACAGTGTTCATTTTGCTGCCGCAGTACATTATCACGTATTTACTAGTGAGCCCCCGTGGTGGTGCACAATACATCAAAGTGTCATCATCATTTGTTCATTCAACTCACCCGTACACACATAGCACACTACTCTTAGAACGATTAAAACATAGTGAGCGCTATTCGTTTTTTATTCGCGTATCGTTCATCAAACGTCGTATGTTTCTGTGTGTGGCCTACTTGCTTGGCCACTCGCCTTCTATTTCAGATTTCCTCGTGGATTACACAAAAACGGTTCACTTGAGAGTGTTCCGATAAGACGGCTTTTTTGTTCATTTTGACAAGCTCATTGATAATTAGTCTCAAAAAATAGTTTGCAGTTTATTATTACCAAGTTTCATGCCAACATAGGGTGGAAACCCCCAATTACTTAACGATATTATTATCCGCGTTTTTTACAGGTGTAATATCTCCTTTATACAAATCATTACTCACCGACTTGTTACTTAATCGCAAGTACTTCCTAACATAAAAAAAAATTATTTTCAAAACTCGATTTTCGGGGGCGCATATCTCCCTTACCAGTCACTTAAGAGAAAAGTGGTGCATAGGTTTTTGCCTAATATTTTCGTAAAGAATAACCTGCCAGAGTTTATCGATGCTCTTCACACACGTACACGCACAAACACACACCTCATCCTGTCACTACGATACAGCAATTCAGACGAGCAAGCAGCGAGGCTGCAAAAGTGTCTTGGAAGAGACACGCCAGATCTTGGAAAACAGACGCGAGAGAACATATGTCTGACACACTTAGAAACTTTAATGGATTTATGTGTGGTGGAACCCGAACCAACGGATCTCGGTGATTTCAACTACATCATGATCAGAGGCGATGAGAGAAGCTGCTTCACGACTGATGGAACACTTTGGGAACCAACATTTGAAGAATGACAGTGCCCGTAACTTCTTAATATTAAGTACATATAACGTAAACATGTAGGCTGCGAATAAGTGAAAGTAATTTCACGTTTCGACGTATGCTTAGACGTGCATAGAAGCCACTCAGCTTGTCTACCTCCGAGGTAACAGGCAGCTACCATTGTTTGTGCAGGCTGTTTTCTAGCAAACGGATCTGGCTAGAGTGTAACAATAAGGCGACCGTTTTGCTACATTTAGAGTTGGTAATTAATAGTCCATCTTGTAATTTGAGTAAATAGCGACATAAACCACGATGTGTGAGTAGCACCCCCTATTTTGTTTCTGACGGGGGATGTAATTTAGAATCATCTTTTCAGAGGTTGATGATCTTCGTTTTCTGATTCATTATGCGAATTTTCTTCCATCTATAAAAGTTTCGGATATTTTTAATTGAATGCTTGTTATCTTCTAATTTTATAGGGAGAATAACACACTTTAAAATCATTTTATATCACAAATCGCAAATATATTTTCTACCTTTGTAACACACAAGAACATGCCGAATACATTAGAGTAATGAAACCGTTTAATTAAAACATATATAAGAAACCATTTGAGTCATCGCTGTTTTGTAGGAAAGGCATTACATCATTTAAATATAGTTTTAATTAGAATTGTCATAAAAACTTTCTTCATGTATTCGGAATAATGCACAGTGTGTAGTTTTTATTTTAATGTTGTATCAGAGAGGACGATAACAGCAAGAAATAAACATAATGAATATCGTCACGGGTGCCAACCCACTCATTTGCGTGAAGGGTCATATTTGGTGACCTTCTTAGGATAGAAACAAGAAGTGACCGATATAACTAATGATCATCTCAAAGGATGCAAATAGTTTTGATACAGTTCTTAAAAGCTTAGATTGTAGGTAGGCCTTCACGTATTGTTGACAAAAATGTCATTAGAGACGGAACAACGAACATAAGTAATACTAGTGAGACAATTATAAAAATGCACGGACTTAACCCGGGAATTGAACACAGAATCCCCCGTACCGTAAGCGGGCATCCAACCAACTGTATTGCGGAGGTAGGATTAATATAATCATATTCGGTTGTTATCAGTCTAATGTTTTGAAAGGTTTACTAACTTGAAATGTCCACAGGGGCAGTCATTTTGAAAATGAGGTATATGAACAACTTAAAACATGTAATATTACATGCCCTACAGTAGGAATACTTGTATGCGAAATTTGGTGGGAATCGGTTGATTGTTTCCCGAGATATAACATAACAATTTAATTTTTTCATGTGGGGATATCTTACAAAATGGCGGATAAATGAGATTCTACAGACACTTTTGATGGTTGTAATAGATTCTACGAGTACACCAAATTAAGTTGAAATTTGTTGCATAGTTTCTTAGATAGCGTAGAAAGCTAACACGTTTATATTACCGCCATTATGAAAGAGACTGTCTAACTCAATTAAAACGTATCGGTTTGCATGACCTATCGCATTACTACTTGGATGCCAAATGTTTGTAGGAATCACTGTATTATTTCCCGAGATATAGCAAAAACTTGATTTATTCACGTGGCACTGTTTTACAAAATGGAAGATAAAAGTGGCTCTGTGTGGATACATTTTCTTGCTGTAATAGATACTGCTAATGTACAAAGTCAGATTGAAATTGATTCCACCGTTTCGTAGATATAGCATGCTAAGCTAAATTTTTTATATAGTCACCATTTTGAAAATAAGTAATGTACTTAAAACTTACCTATTCACATGGCCTGCCGTAGTACTACTCGTTTGCAAATTTGGTAATACTAGGTTTATTTGTTACCGAATATAATATAAAAACTTTAATTTTTAATTCGGCGCTAACTTACAAAATGGACAAAATAATTATATATATATTGGCATATTTTATGTCTGCAACATATACGTACAGCATATCAAGTTTGATCGAAATTGGTCAAATGTTGTGGTAGTTTAGAAAATTAACATAAAATACTTATGTTACCACAATTTTTAAGACCAGTGGCTTATATATTCAAATACCACACCTTTACATGGCCTACCAATGTATTACTCACATGCCAAATTTGGTGGGAATTGGCTGAGTAGTTTCTGAGCTATGATATAAAAGTATAATTATTTCATATTGTGCTATATTTCAAAATGACAGACAAATAACAATATGCCTAGGTAGTTTCAATGCTTACATGGAGCACTGTCAACATACCAAATTTGGTTTCAATCGGTAAAATGGTTTTAGAGATATACCACAGTGTCCTATCTTTTAAAATGGTTACTATTTTGAAAATAAGCAACCGGCGTGGTTTAAAAGCATACATGCCAAATATATTTACTAAGTACTATATATGTACAGAGTTTGATAAAATTCAGTTATGTTCAATTTTTTTTGGAGGGGAGCCCCCACCCCACTCCCCACCCACATACACATAGACAGGAAAGTGATCCCATAAGATTATCTTTCCTTCAGAAAGTAGGCTAAAAATGGCCAACTTTCTCGACTACCCGTCGAAAGAGAGAATTTACACGCCCAGAAGGCGGGACACACAAGACCCCCTAAAGAGATATCAACAATTAATATAATATATATGGATTTTTAAATAAAACTGTTTAGCATGTGTGTACATAACGGTATTAATGTAAAAATATTTAAATTTAATTTATGTGCAAAACCCGAAGCCGAACAGGAATGTTTGTTATTGTTTGTATTGGGAGCGTTCGATTGGCTAGGTCGTCTTCCCGCGTCTAAGAGCGGCGGAGTAGAGATTCTCTTGTTTGTTAAGTTACTCGTTTGA
>NQII01001090.1:68036-79177 GCA_002778355.1 Clitarchus hookeri | reverse complement strand
GGGGTCGCGAGAGGGCCAGCGATCTTCGATTACGTTGATTAGTCTCTCGCATTAGAGAAGCTGGCCGGATAGGTCGAGTTTACGCGCAAGGAAGCAGACCTGATCGCGCGTCTTCGGGATACTTTGGAAGATTGTGTAAACAACTAGCTTACCCGGCCACGCGTTGCTGTGGCATTAAAGATTTTGGTTCTATTCATTTCTGTGAAATTAACTGAAATAAGTATATGTATATATATGTAAAAAAAAATTGAGAACAACAAACTGAAATGTTTAATCAGGCAGCTGTCAACAAGGGCGCTTCCTGACGCGAAAGCATGGTAAAAATGAGATTTTTGCAGATTTTAGTACATTCGCAGGTAATACAGATAAATAAAGGAAGATGTACAAACACTCGTGGGAACGAAAGGAAGGTCTATAAAAAAAACCGAATGAAAATTGGTTGATTTCTTCGGGAGTTATACGCGTCCGAACAAACGGACACAACACACACACACACACACACACACACACACACACACACACACACACATATATATATATATATATATATATATAGCGAACAGACTTTTGGCATTTGGGTAAGCATGAAAGAAAATAGGCGAGTAATATTCCTTACTTCATTTTGCAAAGTAACGGTGAAATATTAATTAGTAACCGGGAAGAAAACAGTATAGATGTGCATGTCTTGCTGAAAACTAAAACCCGACGGGGAAGGAGAGCTAACGTCACACATATCTATGTAAATAATTTCATTTTCACCTGACAGAATAGCGTACGGAAGTTTTAAAAAATTCTACAATTACGTTCATCTAATTATTTTCGTTTCCGTTAACGTTATAAATATCACGGTGCAGTCAAACTAATATTTCGTTTGGAGTGGATAAGAACGTTTAGATCGGAGCAATCAGATATATCTAGTATTACGGAATTCGTGGTAGCAAAAAAATCAGCCTGGTTCAGCACCGGCATTTTCTTAGTTGACTGTAGGGTAATCGGGTCATTTGATTGCATTGGTTCGAACTCGCATAGAACTCCAATGAAACTACTTGAACAGAAAACGAGAAAGTAAAGCTATACAACTAGAACATATTTAATGCAGATACCATGCATAAAGTATTTTATAAAAATTAAAATAAACCTATTAAGCTGATAGTCACCGTGGTCGAGGTAGCTAAGGCGGAACATTCAGGTGCAAAAGTCCCGGGTTTGAAAGTCGCTCTTTCTTTTATATTACCGTAAAGAACGAAACTGTAATATACGTACAATGATACCAATCCTAAGTTGCATCAACCATATCTTATATATTTGTGGCATCCAAATAAAAAAATTGATTTCAACCACAAACAAAAAACTAATATTGTTACGCCAAACTAATTGTGTTTTGTTCAACAAAACTTTTGCTCAGTGCATGTAAATACCTTAACTCTTCAGCGCCTAATAATAGCCAAGTGTTACTCCCTTATCATGCCTGCATACAAACGAGCAATTGTCCGCCCGGAAATAAAACTGCTTCAGACGCCCGACTCTTCCATAGAGTAACTGAGTGAAGAGATTTGGGTGGCTCTTAACACCAGGTCTTGAGAGCCTACGAGGGTGAAAAGAGATACGGAGCAGCGCCGGAATGAAAGGGCGGAGGAAACGGGAGATCCCTGAGAAAACCAGCCGACCAGCGGCATCGCTCGGCACGATTCCCACATGCGAAAATCCGAGGGTGACCCCGCCGGGAATCGAACCCGGTTCGACATTTGGTGGGAGGCGAGAAGTATAATCACTACATCACCGTGGCGTCATATTCCCTGGAACTACCACGCTGACTGTTCTGAGCTGCAAATCGGGTCAAGCTCGAAACAACTGGCGAACATTGGTAACTCAACATGTTATTATCAATGAACACGTAAAATTATGTTAATAATTTACGTTGAGTACTCGCAGTTTCGATATTCGTGCTACAATATTAAGTGCATTACTTATTTCGCTCCCAAAAATAAATGCTTTCCTCACAGGGTTAATTTTGCAGTCGTGCGTTTAAGTCGCCACTGTCGGCTCATCTAGGTGTGGACCAAGAGTAAAAAACAAACCTTCTGCTACGCTTGCAAGACTAAAGGGGTTTAGACAATGATAAACTTAAGCATCGAGCAGTATAAATTAGAAAGTTTTCTATCACCTAGGTTCAGTTAGAAGTACAAAAATTGGAAACTAGAATTATCAATTCCCAAGTTTTAAGTTAAGCCAGTCACAGAGGAGCACACATTTGAATGAACACATTTATATATTTTGATTTCAAATAACGAACTTTTCAAAATTTATTTACAATATGTTGGTCTACTTAAAAAAAAACAATTGTTGGTTGCAAAAATTAAATAGAAACTTATGTTATTTTAATTTTAAATGACACACTTTAAAATACTTTTATATTGGGCGAACATCGGCAGTAGAATCATTATTGTGTCGATTCAATGTTTGGAGCCTACTCTGCCTACTTCTGACTTCTTATTGCTTAATGCTTAATTATTTTTTCATAATATTAATCCTCTTAAAATAACCATGCACTATTATTTTTCTTTGAAATCATTGTTTACGCCAATACGCATCTCTCGGTAAATAAATGATCTGGAATATAATTTTTTTCGCCAGTTTCATAAGCAGGTTTTTTTTAACCATATTAAACGTATTCAAAACCATGAAAAAAAAAAAACATTGCATTTTTGCTAGCGCAGTTTCCTTAGTAGGTAGGGTAAAACTAAATGCCTTAAGACGTAACTTAAAATGTGGACTTTCACGAGTGCAATAAAGTCCCACTGTTACAGATAAAATTAGCGTATTACAGCGCACCGACTGAACCACCGCACGCCTTAGAGAGCTGAGTCGCTAGGAGCGTGTTTTAGCGTCGGCCGTATCGCTCCCGTGCTTAGAATGTGCAGAGCAGCCCCTGGTACGTATAGTCTGTTCACAGTAAAACGAGCCTAAGAAGTTATAGTAGTATATATATATATTTTTATTTTATTTTTGTATCTTTTAACCAATCGTTAAAATATAAATTGCCATGTGAGTAAAAAAAAATAGTTCTCAAAAATTTGAACGTTTGAGGCCACGGTGAAACACGCATTTATGGTCGCTATTACCGCTGGGAGAGCCTTAAAAGACGGCTGGCTTCACGTTGAGCAGCACGCAGGAGCAGCGACAAACAGACTGACCTTGGCGAGGAGAAGAGGAGCCGCAGAAGGTGCTAGAGTCGCGGGCGTCGGCAGCGCAGGGGATGGCTGGTAGTGGCGCCGACAGTTGTCATGGCGCCCGCCGTGCGGACGACTGCCGCCGCAGGAGGTTCGNAGGGAGGGAGGGAGGGCCGCGGCCGGCCTACATCTCGCGCGAGTGAGAGTGCTTTCTCCAGCATCCCTTCTGGAGCATGCGGCGGGGATGTGTGTCGCGTGTCCTGGCGTCGCGGCCGTGACCTCGCGACGCGCTCGGCACTTGCCGCGCGTCGCGACCGTCTGCTGCGTTCGCTCACGCAGTGCGACCCACGCGAGCTCTGAGAAACCACTCCAGTCCCCTCCTTTTCCCGATGACAGAAAAAAAAACCCTTAATTTATTATTTGTCATTCACATTCGTATGGATACAATTTTCTGTGTATGTTTAATTCGTTTGTATAGTCTATTTAACGGGTTTCTTCGCACTTTTTGAAACAAACCCCATATATGACGTGTTTGGTTGTTTTGTAAATATTGCATGTATCACAAGCGTTTTACAGGTATGTTAACATAAAACTAACTTATTTTTTGGTTAAATTGCGCTTCTACTTATATTTCATCTCTAAATTACAACATTTCATTTATAACCAATGTGAATAAATTCAAGGAGAAAAGATATGTGTTGGCAATGCCTGGTATAATATAGTTCTCATGCAAAATATTATTAAGCAGAGTGCGCACGGATGTGGTGCGTTGTCCTTTTGGTGTGCGATTTTATATAGGTTAAGCTTTGTTTTCGTGAGGCGGAGGGATATCCTAAAAGTAGAACTTTAGCAGGGCTTCAGAAAAGTTGGAAGTAACCGTGAAAAGACTATAAAATGAGATGGCATCAAATCGTTGCCAGACAAATATTTTGTCTTCTGTTTCGGAAACGCAGTTGTGAAGCATGACTGACAGTAAGTTGCCAAACATGTTCAACTCTTCCGACAAAAATTCGAAATTCAAACACAGGGAAAAAAAACGGAATACTGCATGATTTTTTTTTGTTCAATAATACTTATAAACAGTAGTTTAATGAGTGATGAATTTTTCCGGGGAAGTTTATTAAAACGTAGAACAGCAGATTTTAGCGCGGCTGCGCAAAGAGTGATTCCATTGTTTAATATTTAGTTAGAATTCCTAAAACATATTTTAGTTTTCAACATGAAACATGACATACTGACTGCATCTATACGGGTACCACGGCATCTTACGACAATTATTTACAACTTGAAGACTCGTAGAACCCCAGACGAGGTAGGTAGAATACTTAGAGAGTACTTTCTAAAGATATTTATAACATTTCTGATTAATAATTAAAAAATTAATTAATTTGCATTCTAACTATCACTGAGATTTTATTTATCACAGTTGTTTTGTTCTTGAAATAGTTTTAATATCGAAATTTAATGATTTGTTTTTATTCTAAGTGGGTTGATTATCTTAGGTAGGTAGGTAGGGATTAAAACTCTCGTCGACATCGAGGTCATTAGAGATGGAGGAAGTAGCTCAGAGAGGCAGGAACGAGGAAGGAACTGGCCGTGACCTTGCAGTGAGGAGCCATCACAGCATTCACCTGGAGTGATTTATGGAAACCGCTTCATTATCTTGGTCTGATTAACAGGGTCAGTAAAACTGCTTTTAAGAGTAGACCTGTGGGGATATGCGTCGCACGGTTACGAACACAGAGAGAGAGAGAGAGAGAGAGAAAGAGAAAGAGAAAGAAAGAGAAAGAGAGAGAAAGAGAAAATGAGAAAGAAAGAGAAAGAGAGAAATAGAAAATGAGAAAGAAAGAGAAAGAGAGAAATAAAAATAGGGAGAAAGAGAAAGAGAGATAAAGAGAGAGAGAGAGAAAGAAAGAGAAAGAAAGAGAGAGAAATAGAAAGAAAGAGAGAGAGAGAAAGAGAGAGAAAGAGAAAGGGAGAAAGATAAAATGAGAAAGAAAGAGAGAAATAAAAATAAAGAGAAAGAGAAAGAGAGATAAAGAGAGAGAGAGAAAGAGAGAGAAAGAGAGAGAGAGAAAGAGAGAGAGTCCCCAGACCGCAGGAAGCTTGTGACTATGACGGGCTCCGAACCACGGGTCTACCGACTTGAGCCTCGGGGATTTTGGGTCTGCTGGGGGTTGGGCTTGAGTTATCGCATATCAGACCTACGACACAGAAGTTTGAAGCCTCGGCGAATTCGGCCCCCGAAAACCCAAGTTTAATCTTTTATCGTTCCACAGTGGTCTGTGCGAGGCATATTAAATAACCTTAAAGTGTCTTTCCTTCTGACATTTATATTATATGCAAAGTCTACAGGTTTAGCAGATTTTAGTTGAAACTTATATTTTAGAACATTCTGTATCCCCAATGATTTTAAAACTCTTACTCAGAATAACGTAAGCACAGCAATAGATTTCATCTTCCTCTAGAATATAATAATATTCATTTCAACCTGACGCCTTACTACATATTTTAATTTTATTATATTACAATTTATTACTGTTTTGCTCTGAGTTAGCATAAATGGCGCAAAGTCAATAATAAAATAATTTCGTAATAACAACAGCATTGAAACCACTAGTCCGTATTAATTATTCTTACTTCCTTATTTTTAAGTGCTTAAATGGAAATTAGGTGACGTGGCTAACACTCTAAGTTACATTCATGTAACATGTAGAGTGAAACGGGATGGAACAATATTTACTTATTTACCAGCAAATATCCTTAACAGGGACCTATTTGAAAGGATAATCCTGTACTTGCAGGAGTTACGCACTCCTGGGTGCTGAATACGAACATCGCTCACCGCACTATTCCGAGCGAAGAATGACAATATACTGTGTTGTCCGGCGATAATGTAGCGATACTGTCATTGCTGAACGCCATTCACTGCGCGATAACTGTCATATTTAAACGTTTCTCTTCCGTTGCTAATGCCGTGATTGCGTTCGGTATCATTAGGATGTCAGTTTGCTGCCTAAAACTTGGTTCACAACGAAAAACGAGTACGTGCTGAACAAGTGCATAATGACGCGTACGAGGTGTGTTCAAAAAATAAGGTGTCTTTGCAAATTTCGAGGGCTACGTACATTCGATTATCGATTGGTTTTATTGTTATGTTGGTACACATGTCCCCAACATATGTTGACATTATCAGCTATTTTGCCTTGCTAGTTTGTTTGTGACAGATATAAAGGTTAGACGTGTTTTGGTGTGCTTGACGATTTTTTGCTATCGCAAACAATGGATCAAAGAATCTGTATTAACAACACCGTGATCATGCCTCAGCCACCGTATTCACCGGACGTGGCCCCCTGCGACTTTTTCCTGTTCCCAAAACTGAAGAGACCCATGAAAGGACGGAGGTTTGCCACGATTGAGGAGCTAAAGACCTGGGAGACTTCAATGCCATACCAAAATGCGCACATCATAAGTGCTTCGAGAATTGGCAAAAAGCGCTGGCACAAGCGTATTATATCCGAGGGGGATTACTTTGAAGGGGACAAAATAGATATTGATGAATACATAAATATTTATCAAGACAAAGTCACAAAATAACAAGTCACCTTATTTTGTGAACACACCTCGTATGTGTGAAGGCAAACAACCTGTGATTCGCGATGGGCATTTACTCGTTCTCGTTCAGCCATTTATAGTCTAACCAGATTTTGGTGGCTTGGGGCATAATTTTAGTTAGACTGCATTTCGTGAACCTCTCAGGAGGTTAGATTTTCGCAATAAGGATATGGGGCAATTAGAGGATTTTTAATCGTATTAGTTTTGACAACAGTTTAATTTTAAAACTAGGCGGTAAGAATAATGGACACTGGTGAAACAGATATGTTCATATTCGTACAGCAGGCCTAATCGAAGTGTGTCCATTGAGAAAACTAGAAAACTTAATACCAAAGAAGCATTTTTCAACACGTACGCTTCATGTTCATTATGTTTACAATTATTTTACATAAATTGTCTTTCATATAAATTGTCTATTATATTAGCACCAAATAAGGTTAACCCCTTAACCACTCATATGAGTAAATTATCACTGTCCTGTTCTTTAGCAAGCAGAAAAGTTATTTCACTTTCCACCTAAACTATCGTTAAAAGACGCGAAAGAATCATTGTGTTAGTTAGCATTAATTTCTATGCAACTGAAAGTTCTCTATAAATAATTTAACTGCATTAAAGAAATACACAATTAAACTGCGCTACAAACTTAACCAAAAAACATCCTAGGATACCGGAAAACAAGTACTATTATCAGGATGCCCGTAAACTACATGGCCAAAGTGTAAGGGGTGATAGAGGGTACGAAAACAAACATTTATTGCCACAGAATGTGGGTCCTGAAATACCGCATTTAACAGAAGAAATCCAAACATGAGAGATCGGGTGATCGTGGCGGCCAAGGAACAGGACCACCTCGACCAATCCAGCGATGGGAATAAGTAGCGTCCACGTGAGTCCTAACATCTACAGGAAAGTGTGCAAGCGCATCATTGTGAGATTCGTCGTCGAATAAACCCAGGAACATCGGTCAGCAATTCCAGCAAAGTCTCTTGCAGGAAGATACCGTATGTGCGCCCGTTCAAGTAACAGGATGGTAGGCACGGTTCAATCAAGTAACCGTGCACCATACCCGTCCACACATTGATCGATAACCGTTCCTGGTAGGCATGTGGTCGTGTCGTATGCGGGTTCTCATTCGCCCACACACGAGCATTGTGCTGTTGAACAGGCCCTCCCGTGTAAATGTAGCTTCATCCGTGAATTACACATGTGAAGGGAGGTCAGGCTGTTGGGAAGTCTGTTGCAAGTACCAAAGATCGAAATCTTTACGGTGGGGATCATCTTACACTCTCGACGCCTGCACCCACTGTAAATGAAATGGTTGCATTCCTTCATCGTGTGAAATCTCCCGTACAAGTGAATGCCTCAGACCCAGGCCATGGGCAGCAGCTCTCGTGCTTGTGGAAGGATGTAACTCAAGAGCACAAAAGAAAAAACATCTTCCACGCGAGGAAATCCGGCCGCTCGTATGTGGCCCACATGCTTGCACCGAAGGACTCACTTTCGCAAAACTGCCGGTGGAAGCGTTCGAATGTTTGCCGATTCGGCAGTTGCCTGTTCGGGGATCGTTCCCCGTGCAACCGTTGAGAAGCGCGCCTGTTTTAATTTGCTGTCCCACACGTCGGACGAATGTCAATGTCTGCAAGCTCGGCATTCGTGTAGATGCATGCTGGCCAAGTTCCCAACGGGGACTGACACCTTACGCCACTGCCAGCGGTTATTGCCTCACCTACCCAGCGTCACCCAACAGCGTTTAAACGCGGCAGTTCCGGACCCACATTCTATGGCATTAGATGCTTAATTTGGTATTCCCTCTATCACCCCTTACACTTCGGCCAGATATTTTAGGAGCATCCTGTGTATTATTCCCCATCACGGGATCCGGAAGTAGGTTGTCAACCACACAAGCATTCGAGTTGTCGCGTGTCTTCCCTAAATAAACTTGCCGCTGTACAATTTAGACGTTTAATTATTTTTTACAGCATAGACCAAAAAAATTGCGTTAGCAAATTTTTGTTTACTTGCGTTACGTTTTTGCAGTTCATGTTTGGACATACGAGAATTTTTTTTCTTTATTACCTTAGATAGGTATAAAGGTATGAAACGTAGCTATAGAATAAACGTAGCTATAGAATACAATTTTAATTTGTTGTTCAGTTTTTAACAGTACATAGTACCGTTTGTTTTTACATTCAGCTGTTACTTTGTAAGATGTCTCTTCATTAAAATGTTTTAAAACTGGGGGAAAAAAAATTATATTACGTTTACATGAAAGTGAATATAAAAATTACAAAAATGTATACCTATATATACAATAAGTCAAAGAAAACCAATTTAATAATTATTTTTGCAGAATATCCTATATTTAATAAATTAAAAACTTTTAAAATTAAATTTATTTATATTTAATTTATTTGTTGTGCCGTACATAACCTCATTCGAGTTTACACCTAAACATATTTTCGTAGCAATTGACTGCACAAAAAGATTTTAAATTATGATTATTATGGTGTGTATGTATTTGAAATGTATTGTCCATAACGTCTTGTTCCACTACAAACGCTTTGATCTTGTAAAATGGGTATTTTACACTTGTCTTAAAAACAATTCAAACCAACTGGCAATACGCATCTGGCAAGAGTGCAGTTGATCAAAGCATTAAGTAACTCTGTTTTTATGCATACAAAAAATTATGAATTTTTCCAGTGTGACAATTACCGATAAAATAAAAAATTGTATTTGCATAACACCCATCAGTAGACTTAAAAGTGCAAACAATAGATCATTATTACACTTAGACAAATGGATGCTAGACATAATCAAGTTTCAACAGGTGCAAAGTTTCATAATAATACACTGTAAAAAGGCAGTTATGAAAAGGTATAATTGCAATGCAGTTTAAAGAAACGTATAATTTCACATTATTCATGGGAGACGCTAATACATGGGCGCATATACATAAACATACACATGTTTCTTCTTTTTCAGTGTCTGATATCGTATGTGTATACAGGATGATTCTAAAATCATGGGACAAACATTGAGGGGTGGTAGAGCTCACTAAAACAAACAATTATTGTATAGGAATATATGGGCGGAAGTGTCGCGTTGAGGCACAAACACAAAAACATAACACATTAACGGAAACATAAAATGTTCATTAGCAGCATACTTAACGAGTGATTCCGTACAGAAAATGTTAAAACAGTTGCTGGAAATGCATCCACCAACAGTCACGCATGCTTGGCGACCTCTACATATGGCGTGATTGGCTGACAATGGTGGCGTGCGTGAAATACCCGGCGTATTTGAATCTGTTCGCCAATCACTCCACCGACGCTACCAAGCCTGCATTACTGTCGGTGGTAGCAATTTTGAGCAATTGTTATAAACATTGCTGTAAAAAGAAATTTAGCGGCGACGTTGTAAATAAACAATGTGTTGCATTTCATGTGTTATTTTTGTGTTTCTGCCTCAACGCGTCACTCCCGCCCATATATTCCTGTACAATAATTGTTTGTTTTAGTGAGCTCTACCACCCCTCAATGTTTGTCCCATGATTTTAGAATCAGCCTGTATATGTGCGTGTATGTATATATAATTCTATCTAAAACTGTTTTTTTTTGCTCTGGCTCCATAAAAGGTTTTAAATCAGTAAGTTTGTCAGTTTCCAATGTAATTTATTTAATGCAGGTATAAATACTCGCTTTATATAATGGGTCATGCGCGAACTAGGCAATTACTTCTCGCGAGTAGCCACAGGCGACGTGAGTACTGCTCGTGGTTCGCGGGACTTCTTCTGCCGTCGCCTCGATGAATGTCCCCGGGCGGTTGCGTGGTCAGACACGCCTCTCCTGCGAGAGCACCTATGCCTTCTGCCGACACTTGACGAGACACTAACTTTCTACACGGCTTTCTCCTGCGTCCAGTGCGAGCTTCCCGCATCATCGACGTTCTGTTCGCGCGCACCATAACGCGTGTTTAAAACCTGCGCTATCAGGGCAGACCGGCGGCGTCATACGGCAAACTTTTCTTTGTTACATCGTATCTCTTTGAAATATGACCGCAGTTGCCAAGTTGAATCATGAGTAGATTGTGCAGAACGTCCACAGATGTCGTTGGCTGCAGGTTTCCTTGTCAGCACCTGGATCTTACATTTTCTCTATGGCTGTTTCCGTCCATGTTACTGTAGAATGGCGTTATGTAAAACCCTGTGATAGATTGGCCCACAAAACGTTTGGTACTTAAAATTTAAAACATTTCTGCTAGTGAATTTATAATAGTTTAAATATACGAAAACATTGTTATATATATATATATATATATATATATATATATATATATATACATTTATATATA
>NQII01001090.1:57947-67985 GCA_002778355.1 Clitarchus hookeri | reverse complement strand
ATATATATATATATATATATATATATATATATAACGTTTGGCCTTGAGATGTTTAAGATGAAATGATGCCTAAAACAGTGTTATTTTCCCTAACGTATTATTTGTCAATGTATAATTACTATTTCTCTATTAGTCATATTTAGAAAGTTTCTATAAAATTCACCAACTTTGTTTTTTTTTTTTCACAATCTTAATTTGCTTAATATATAAAATTGCTGTGAATAAAATCTTGTGATGGACATAGTTTTTTTATTATTTTTATTAACACTCCCACTTAATTGTTAGTGGCTAATCGGCTAAAAAGGAGAGACCAGAGAGTTTACAAACTTGTCTAACATACATTTAAGAATCGCGCACTTATTATGGCTTACCAGGAACTATAACACCTTGTAGCCCAAGACTAACTCCTCAACGACATTAGCCATGAAGGTTGCCTTGTAAACACGAGGTGTAAAGTGGAGTAGCTTTCATTTCTTTATACACTAACGGTAAGGAAGGTCTTCTCTTGCATTACAGACGATTTGAGTAATACTAGGTCAACATCTTAATCCACGACGAAATATCATGTGTATAAGTTATTAAGAGGTTTGGTCGGCTCTTAACAACAAGGTCTTGAGAGCATATATGTTATGAACAATCTTCTTTATCAGTTAGACAAGTTCAAAATTTCAGCGGAAATGTTGCCTGTAGAGGAGAAATTAGGGTATTAAATCATCAACACGTGCTAATGAGAAACTTTACTTTTTTATTTAGCCACTGTACTAAGAATAAAGGAAGTAGACTCGAGCGCAGTTTGTGGGGATTGGAGAATAACCGTCATGATGACGTCACGGTCGAGTCACCGTGCTCGACTGCTCACCGCGGAGGAAGCTACTTCTTGCCAAAACAAGCATGCCATTCTGTGTTGTGTGTGTAGCAACACTCAGATAAACACAACGGGTAAGAGAGAAGACAATATCAAAGTGGAAACAGGAATCAAACCCCTGTATTCAAGTATAAAATAATTGTTTAAACGTGTACAATTCGTAGTCACATTTTTTTTTACTTATTTGATCTATACAAATGTTAGGTCTACAATAATAATGCCAAGTTCCTTGTAGGTATAAGTTTAGTTTCATAATTAAAACACATGAAAGTCTAGTCAGTTAATATCCTTTATTTACAAAATACGAAAGAAGTATACAATACAAATACATAACACTTATTCATATTAGTATGTTTTAAATATTACTAAACAGTACCGAGAGAAAATAATATTAACATTTATTGGCTTCTCTTGGACGAATAAAAATGTGTTTGCAAAAATATTAATACATGTTTTAAAAAAATGTTCAGGATACCAGTACCCAAGTACCCATTGTTAAATATCCTTGATACTTAATTAAAATGTAGTGTATATGATTTGTAGATAACATTGCATGTGATTTTACGTCGTGAGGCAGTTGTTTGTGCACACGGGAATACGTTTGACTGAGGTACTCGCAGTCCACGTTCGCGTGCCGTCCCATGCTAAAGTATTCTTGAACACAAGTTTGTTTTCCAAGGCAATGTCATCCAAGACAAATATCGAGTATGGAAGAGCTTCGTTCGGGGGCACCACCTTCTCGTTTTCGCTGCAGGGGAAGTAACCCAGGCCATCCACGGCCTGCAGTACTCATGCCGGTCGCTGGTATTTCGGTTGCTGGAGCGGGTGGCGCACAAATCAGGCCTCGCACGCTGTTAGGAAACAGGGCACAATGAGACGTGATTCGTGCTCGGTTTCGGCATCTTCCCCGGTAATACGCACGGGGAGACTAATGTCCTGCTCGATTACCTCCATTATACAGAAAACGAAACTGTATAAAAGAAGAATGTTTATAGTTTGCTCACTCAGTTTAATTCAATACGCCGTAAGGTAACGAGGGTGAAATCCGACCGTGGGATCGTCGGTTCACTCGTAAATAATCTCCCGTTCGAACTTTACATTCCAGGATACAGGTTCTGCGGGCCGGGATCAGGGCTAGCTGGAAGGCTGTCACGCAACGAGATGGACAAAAACAACCTGGACGAAGCGTGCAAGCAGCACGACATCGCCTACTCCCAGTACAACATCTGCAAGCTAGGCACCAGGCAGACAAGATACTTTCACAGAAGGCCGACGAAATAAGAAAATCGGCAGCCGCCGGGCTTGGAGAAAAAGTAGCCGCCCAGGGCGTAACCAACATCGTGAAAGCCAAGGTTGAACTAGGCATGGGTCTACGTGCAAGCAAACGGCAATCGCAGCGCCCTCGAAGGACCAAGAGGAAAGGGAAGGACAAGGTAGGAGGGTTCCTGCCCGCACTGATACCTGCAATCGGTGCTCTGGCCGGTAACGCCGGGGCAGTCACGAATATTGTGTAAGCGCAGTGAAGTGGGATTCGTACGATCGAAAACAGGTGTAGGAAACCCACTGCCATAACAGAAAATTGGAAGCTATCGCCAGGGGGAAAAAAACTGCGAAGTGCTATACATTCGTCACCCGTATCGTGGAAGAGAAGGATCAATTGCTGGGGGGGGAAATATGAAAACATCGCAGAAGGAAATCAAAAGTGAATCTGCCTAGACGCCCACTGACGAACGTGGATTTGGAACTGTTTGAGCGCAAATTGAAAATAACTAATTTTCGCGGAATGTTTATGAGTGATGCTTTGCCCCTAAACCCGAGAGACACGAATGTGTCATAATTAATATGAACACGACAGCCGGGCCCAGAACGCACTGGGCGGCTTACGTAAACACGCAGATTATTATGATAGTCTTGGGAATTTGCGCCCTCCGCCCATATTCCACGAGTATTTGAAATATACCAAACTAATGTACAATTACGAAACGGAACAGATGCCTAACACGTAGAACTGTGGACACTTATGTCTGCGATTTTTAAGCAATCGAGACTTCCAGTGAAAACCCGAAAACAAATCGATGTAATTCGCAGTGAATAATAAAGGTGTGTGAACCGTACCGATCTCATCAGCATGTTGGTGTCTATCATTCTAAATGGTCAAATGTCCGACCTGTGGGCCAGTTTTTACCCTCCCTTAGAAATAGAGGGGGAATGGGGTGTGGGGCTAGTGAATTTTCAAACTTACAACTCCATATCCAACATAGATGAAAATAAAAATTACAGTTTTCGGTATTTGGTTAAGGGGGCAGCGAAGTAAATCGTCATTCCCACCGGTGCATACGAGCTGAAGGATAAGGAATACTTCATAAAGAAATCGCTGTCGCACGACATTGCATTCGAACTGCACAGGAATCCGAACACCCTGAAGTCCTAAATGTTTTGCACCGCAGATGTAGGTTACACGGAACCTGACACGATCGGGCCCATGCTGGGGTTCGAAGCCAGCGTGTACGAAGCAGGAAAAATAACATGTATCGTCGAGTGCGGTCAACATCTTTCCGGTTAACGTCATACGAATAAAATGTAATTTGTCAAGTTGCAGTTACGTGAATTGGAATTCGAGCAACACTATTTACGAGTTCACCTCCACCGTAAATCCTGGATATAACATCGTAGAATATCCAAAAACGCTCGTTTACGTTCCGATCGTCTCAAAGAGCATCCAAGAAGTAGGTGTTTCGATCGTGGACCAAAATGACGAACTGATAAATTTCCGAAACGAAGAAATCACTTTGCGCCTGCAGCTGAAACTATGGGACTAAATTTCGCTGGGGAAACAAACATGTATAAATGCGTTCGGTACATTGAACCCGAGATCAGTAAGCCACGAGGAATCGTTGCGCTAACACCTGAAAACGGAGAGTTTCTCCACGTCCTCGGTTTAAAAGTAAATCGCCATGGTGGACGATATCCTCGACGTGGATAAACGCCTAGAATTCGACGATACATTTGATAAAATCTAAATGCACTGTTACGAGCCTTATCTTGTCGGGCCTTTCGCTTTCGCAAGGGAGGTTCGAATACCTATACAGCGTCAAGATATTTACACCTTCCTTAGCCAGTCCTTTGTGTGCATAAGAGCTAGACTAACGAAGACAGATGGGACCCAACTGACCACCACCAAGGTAATTCAAAATGGGATTCTGCACCTTTTTAAATGCGTAATGTGCGAGATTAATGGCTTCACGGCCGACCAGTCGTTAGATGTGGGCGTAACCCCGTCGATAAAAAATTACCTATCGCTCACGTCCAACTTTCTCCCTGCAGCCAAGATTGCAGGCTGGGGAATCGAAGATGACTACGGTGTTCCCTTTTACGCCGAAGGCACGTTCGAGGTATGCGTTCCGCTCTCCTTGCTACTGGGATTCGCCGAAGATTATAAGAAAGTAATAACAGGAGCGAGGTAGGAGCTGGTGATTACGCTGGCCACATCGCATTTGGATGCCGCGTTGGGAGCCGGAGAAAACACGCAGCCCGTCTCTCTTACTTTGAACATCATAGAGTGGTTTGTCCCTCACGTGACCCCGAGCACCCGTGAACGCGTCAAGCTGTTGAATTATGCCAAGAAAGAGAAAGTGATCGAAATAGCATTCAGAAGTTGTACCCTGGTCACCTGCCCGGCCCTGTCCGCCGCCACGCGAAATAACTGGGCAGTAAAAACGTCTTCCAGCACAGAAAAACCGCGCTACATCATACTGGCGCTTCAAACCAACAAACGGCAATGTATCGAAACGTACAAGTCTAAGACCTGAACACTACGTTCGACCAAGATAACTGAAGGTTCCCTGCAGCTGGAAGCTGGCAACGTACCGCAGCTGGAAATTGGATCGCCCGAAATGACTGTTTCACACGTGCAAACAACTGGGACTCTTTCTTCCAACGATGTGACGGACTCATCCGTGTCGGTACAGTACCCTTCGGTCTCTGATATTGCTTACACAGATGCTGAAAGATGCCTTTGCTGCGAGGTCACGTGGTCTCCGTTGCCTCTCGATGCTAACCCACCCTCCCATCGGTCTGACGGGGATTAGATTCACCAGTGTTTAAATAACTTTGAAAGCATTTTACGCGCGTTACGTAACGATCTTGCCGATTTACACCTCGAACTGATTAACAGCGTGCGTGTTCTTACGAACGTGAAATGTTACATGGAAGGATTTGTGCTAAGTTGTCTACCAACCTAGAGTCTGCAGCTACATTAGGCATTTATATGGATGTAAAAATGTGATTTTTAGAGACTCGCATTTTTTTGCTCCCATACTTGCGATCCAAGCATTTTAACCGAAATTTTTGGTGTAATATTCATGTATGGTTTTTGAGTTACATATATCGAAATTTTATTTAACTTCTAACTGTGTATGCGTGTGTTCAGTAATTTATTTTTTCTCCGTGTAAAAACCGTAAGTATTCCCCCTTCTCCTTTCTTTGGTATAAATATCGATTGCGCTTGCTTTTCCCTTGAAGAAGAGACAAGTACGTGCAATATCTTATAACAGTGCCTCCTATTACATGATAATTACGCTTGACTTATTTACCTACGATATAAAAAATATACTCTAATATTTGCTGCATATTATTAGCTGTTTTTGTTTTAATATTACAAAAAATCACTTATGTGAAATATTGAGCAAATTACCGTCTAAAGAAGGGTATTAAATTTAAAAAAAAAACGTGCACGGCAGAATGGTACCGCTACTGACCTACATTAACTACTCCTCGAGAGTGAGAAGACGTAAGGGGAGTTTGCTGACGGAGGAGATGCGATCGCGTGACGACCTTCATTCTGATATGTCTCACAAGAACGCTGCAAGCCTCTGCCTCTCTCTCTCTTTCTCTCTCCCTCTCTCTCTCTCTCCTCAGATAGCTTTCATGTAGCAGCAATCAAAACACTCGCGTTGTTTTAAAATGATTTCAATACGAATGAAAATATTACAGAACTACTTGCAAGAAAATTATTTAATTTAGATCATTATTAAAAAAAACCCTTGTTAGAAAATTTAATTCAATATATAAATACATCGAACTTACGCATCAAATGGAACAAGATATTCAGCAATATATAAATATATGTATATTATATTTACAAAACTCGCGGGTGAAACTATTTTACGTGATAAACACATTTACTGAAAAAATTCAAATGATTGGTAAACAATTATAAATTATGACATAATTAAACACATCGACGTTTATTTGTATACAGAAACGATTTGATTACACATAGCATAAAAACATACTTTTTTCCCATCAAAACTTTTCATTACGCACGCCGATATTTTTTTTATACTGTAGAACGTGTTTGTTTCGTTAACTAAAGTAATTACGAGGGGAATGGGAGGTTTTCATCACCTGCGTTTTTCTGAATATAGAGCAAAGCACATATGTACACGCACACACGAGCACCTCTGGCCATGGGTCCGGTGGCGTTGTAACCTCCAAACTCCATCAAATCGTTCAGAGCATACTTTAAAAAGTTTATCATTTAAATTTCATAATTATATTCGCAATTTTCCCCGTCGTACTTGCTTGAACGTCGTTCGCCCACGATTTCTTTTTTAGAATTTCCGATGTTTGTGGGAAATTTGGTTCGTGGACGGCACAAATGAAATGCACACTCGTCACTGTCCCGATCTTGCAATGATAATTCAATATTCTTACCATTGAAGACGCTTCTTTCAAGGAGAAAAATATCATTTTCGTCACACCACTCCACAGTTACGGTAACAGCCGGCTGGTCCGTGTAGGTTACGCCGTGCAGTGGAGGATATGTACTTGTATATTTTTTTCTCGGGAATTAACTTATCACCAGGACGCGCTCCACCATTGCGAGAAGACTTGGTGGAAGGTCTCGGCCTCGAGCCTAGGTGCACTTCGCATGCTAAAGGCGTGCAGATGGAGGCCCAGTCTGGGAAACCTTACCTTTTCACAACGTGGTTATGTCCATCACATTTCGCCTGCCATTTGCACACATAATTGTCTTTACTTTTTCGGAAAAGTTCGTACACTATACTTTCGTACATTCTTGCCTTGCATACGTGGACATCACAACTTTGTTTGACTAACTCTTCCAGAGAATAAGGAAGTGTAGAGCTAGGGCATAAATGGTAAAAGTAACAGTTTATATTCGCACGTTAATGTGTCCCGCACACAACAGCCTTCGAAATCATCGTAGCAGCAAAGCCAGTGAATTGTGCAGTCTAAAAATTGAATTTGCAGAACGCCTCGAGCATTTCGAAAACTTACGCGTCGGTACCCACAATTCAGTTCGCTGTACTTGCTCACGTCTTCTGGCCTGAATGGAGAAAATTCGGCGACGGACACTTCCATTTCTTCTTCGATATCACTGTATTCGATGTCGGAGCTGATGGGGCTCTCTGCGAAGCTGGGAGGGAATAAGTTGTAGGACATTCTGGCCGATGGAGGCTGGTACGGGTTGCCTGATGGTTGCGGGTTCGTGCTAGTAGACGGAATTGACCAAGTTGCTCCTCGTGGAAATATGGCGCGGATAAACTGAAGAATATTATCTCCATTTTATTCTGCGTTACCGTTGCTGTTATTTTCTTCTTCACTTGACAACATGGCTGTCGTAGATTTAACAATGGCTTGAAACCCTGCTAGTTTCGAAATGGTCACTGGGCTTTCCTCTTGAAATAGCGAAAAAGGAACGACAGCGAGAAAAATGACTGCTTTCCCGAGGGGGCTCGCGGTGTGTCTTCTGAACAGTTTTTAAGAGATAAAAAATAGTCCACCCTCACGATTAAAGTAGGCCACCGATTGGTCAGAACGAAGGTTTCCGAAAACATCCGAGTAATTAGCCAATGAGAAACATTGGCGGAGCAATTAAATATATTGGAAGGGGATGGAGGGGAACCGACTTATTGGTCGAACGAAGGTTTCCGAAAACACCCGAGCAATAAGCCAATAAGAAACATTGGCGGAGCAATTAAATATATTGGAAGAGGGTGGAAGGGAATCGACTAATTGGTCGAACGAAGGTTTCCGAAAACACCGAGTAACTAGCCAATTTGAAGCATTGGCGGAGCAATAAAATATACTGGAAGGGCGTGAGCACTTCGCCAATGAGAATCAGGGGTGGGGCAATTGGTCAAATAAATATATTGGAAGTGGGGAGTGGAGGGGGTCAGTCGTATGCTGGGCGCGGTGCTGGAGACAGCACCAACAATGTAAAACAAATGACGAACGAAAAACCAAGACGGCGCGGTCTAACGAAGGTGAGAGACAAACCCTAGTAAAGTATAAACAAATGACAAACGAAAAAAAAAAAAGATTGCGGACGGTGGCTTTGACGCCTACCAAAATGGCGGACTGCACATACCAANAACGTTTTAGTTAAAAAATATTTAATAAAATAAATTATTAGTATAATGATTGAAAAAACAACTAAATGTGCGTAAAACCAAAATTAAATTTTTTTTTAAATAAATTTTTTAATAATTTTAAAACAATTTTTAAAATATTTTTTAAGGATGTTTTAGATTTTTGGGTTTTTGGTGTCAAAGGTAGAGGTCAAAGTCACATGGATACAATATGGCGGACCAGATGGCCACCAGGAGACCGGAATGACAGAGCATGAACAGCTCCGACGCTCCGGTCTGCCGTCCCCTTGTGCCAAACTCCCCGTAATCATTCTACTTTATTATCCTGTCATGATGTTTCATTACGAATGTTTGTATATAATCGGGAACTCTCCGCCTTAATATAGCATAGGCAGGGACATGCAGCATACTTTGTTTATGATATTACGTCATAAGATGGTTGGGTCACCACTTAACGTCCTATAGAATCGAGTCGACGAGAGAAAGTTTCCTCGGCAGCTTCTACGCCTCGGACATGCAAAATACCTCCAAGGCAGACGACACCCTTAATGATCACACGGCTAAGATTTATTCTACTCAGGTTGGGAAGCTCAATGCTTTTAGTTTGGCAACTAATACTTTTCGCCGCCACTGGTGTCGCATGTGTACGGGATTGTTTCGTTTTGTACGTAAATAAATGTGATCATTTCAATTTTCAATGAGTAATTAAATGTAGTTGTGTAAAATCTTCTCAGAGTGGTATTGTGTTAGACCCTACGTGAAGAGTAAACTTTGTTCCTCGTACTAGAGTGGAAATATAACGAAACATATTCACACATTGTTAAATATTCTGTCGTAAAATAGATTTGGCAAAACGTACGCTAACACAATTACTTTATTTAAATATCACAACTGAATTGATGAAATATAATAGTGAAATGGTTTGAAATATCGTTTTAGGGCTTTCCTGTGCAGTTTCCTAAAGAGAAAGGAGAAAAGTACGAAGTTCATTTTAATGGCATCTGTATTTCTTTCGTACTTGAACTCGTGAAGTTTTCCCATTGAATTAAGCTTGCTAACGAACGCCCAATGCCAAATACAATTGTATTTTTACTGGTTGCTCTTGTAAACACCATTGGAGGGCGTGAGTGATAGTTACAGAATAAAGTTAATAATTAAAATTTCGGCTCCGGCAAATATATATCACAATTCGAGCCAAACACAAACTTTTACACATAAATATACAGGTTGATTCTAAAATCATGGGACAAACATTGAGGGGTGGTAGAACTCACTAAAACAAACAATTATTGTATAGGAATATATAGGCGGGAGTGACGCGTTGAGGCACAAACACAAAAATAACACATGAAATGCAACACATTGTTTATTTACAACGTCGCCGCTAAATGCCTTTTTACAGCAATGTTTGTAATAATTGCTCAAAATTGCTACCACCAACAGTAATGGAAGCTTGGTAGCGTCGGTGGAGTGATGCTGATGCAGCAGGTCACTGGCGTACCGTTTGACTGCCCTCAACTATCGCCACCATTGTCAGCCAATCACGCCATATGTAGAGGTCGCCAAGCATGCGTGACTGTTGGTGGATGCATTTCCAGCAACTGTTTCAACATTTTCTGTGCGGAATCACTCGTTAAGTATGCTGCTAATGAACATTTTATGTTTCCGTTAATGTGTTATGTTTTTGTGTTTGTGCCTCAACGCATCACACCGACCCATATATTCCTATACAATAATTGTTTGTTTTAGTGAGCTCTACCACCCCTCAATGTTTGTCCC
>NQII01001090.1:38225-57923 GCA_002778355.1 Clitarchus hookeri | reverse complement strand
TTAAGACGTTGTCACGTTCAACTATCGTCAGTAAACCGACTTTACAGACAACCAATTTTTTTCCCTACGTCAAACTCTCCCGTAAGAAATCTCGTTTTGTTCCTAAACTGAGTAGAACATAACCTTAAACCGGACTAACTGGTGTAACGTTCCCCATGCTGGGGCGGTGGGAATATTCCTCTTACGTGTCGCTCTGTGCTGACAAAACATGGCGGTGACGTCACGAGCTGGCGGATCGAACACGAGGCTAGTCAACCGCCCCGTCCAGTCACCGCGGCGCCGACGGGGTTCACACGACCCGTCATAAAACTCCCCCGCTTCCTCCGCATCGCCCTGACGAACCGCCCGCCCGGGTACTGGTTCAGGGTACGTACATGCCGAGACAGTCGCACACATCGCGCGGTAGGTAACCCGCACACACTTTAGAAACAGCCCCGTGTGTATTTAAATCGCAGCGTGCGAGCCACAGATCACTCCGCGCATAACACATACCACTCCACTCCGACCAGTCACAAGAAGCCAACGAGTTTTTGACGTGGACACGTCTTTAAATTTGCAACCACGGTGAGCAATCCAGAAAATCTAATGATAACAAAATCGGGGGATACAGTTTGGCATTGCAGCTCCGAATCTACCATCTACATCTGAAATTCAATTACACCACTCGATTTCCAAAGGATTAAAGAATTTATTCCGTTGAGTGAGGACTGCGAAGCGTCGCGCGCGACGGGGGTAGGGGCACCGCCATTTTGATTTAGTTTCGCCGCGTCTCATAATTTCCGCGTAGTATAACTTTTGACGCGGAGTAGCTACGACGCTCTTTCAAGTTTTAATCAACGGCTCCGCCGAGATAAATCGATTGAGTGTATACAAAATTTGTGTGGCGTGGCTGTGGTGAAATTTTATGAGTTTAAAGTAAAAAAAATTGAAAGCTTAACACAATGTCGGCCTATACTCGTCAAAAAGCCAAGTCGAAATACAAAAATCGTTTACGTTTGGAAAGAGCATCCCAAGAGCAATCCAGTGATACCCATGAACCCCCATATGATCGAGTGAAGCGGTGCCGGGAACGTAAAAACGTAGACGTATTCACGCAAAACAAATGGCCGTGTCCCCGACACAGTCACACCCCATGTTTGTTTCTCTAGAAAGTAGTGCGATGCACATGGTGCTCTGATAAACCAGTTCAAGGCTTTGTGTTGCGAGTCGTGTTTAGGAACGTTATCTTTGTCAATTAAATGTCGTGTATGCGTGTAAAATAAATGGCGTTTTTCCCATAAACACAAAAATATGGAATAAAAGGCACAAGAACCACTACAAAAGGTGTGTTTTCATTAGTTAAACACTCTTAACAACATGTACTGTACTTGTATGATATGTCGTCTCGGCATAACAACACCAGCACATGAAAGTATCGGAATAAACTTTCGATGCACAGTGGCAGCTCACGACTGAAGACAAGCTGGTTGTCATGCACGCTCTGTTCCGTGTGAGGTGTGTGAGTTGAGAGATTTGGGCGGCTATTAACAACTAGGTCTTGAGAGCCGATGAGGGTGAAATGAGGTGAGAATGGGGCGGTGCCGGAATGCGAGGGCGGGGGGAAACGGAAGATCCCCGAGAGAAAACACGCATAACAGCGGCATCGTCCGGCACGATTCCCCCTTTTGAAAATCCGGGAGTGACCCGGCTCGGGAGGCGAGCAGTCTAACCGCTCGGCCTCGCGGTGTGTGTGAGGATATGTGTGATGTGTGTGCTACTATCTCGGCCGTATGCAAGGCGTTTTTGAATAACATGTTGAAATTCTAACCACTGCATCTACGGACTAATATAAACAAAAAATTCCAGTTGCAAAATGTTCGGAAAATTAATCTAGTATTTTTTAATTTGATTTGAAGTTATACTTAATAACGTCGGGAGTCCGCAGTTTCACGTGCCTGCGTAAACAAAAAGTCGCGCGTCACGAAGGCGAACGGAATTAACGCGATTTCATAGTACCTCGTATGATTCCGTTCGCCTTCGTGGCATGCAACTTGCTGTGCACGCAGGTACAAGTATCTGCGGACTCCCGGCGTTATCATACCTCAAATTAAATTTAAAAAAAAAACTATATGAATTTTTTAAAAAATTTTCTACTATGATTTTTTTGTTGAATTAGACCATAGATGCTGTGGTTTTAATTTAGACGTGTTATTCAAAAACATCTTGTTTGTAGCCTAGCAAGCGCCCGCTTCGGTCGGCCTACGTTAGTATTGACCTTCGCACCTAATACAGTGGTCACAACCGCCACGTGTGTAGCCCACCTGGTAATAGTGAAACGAACCCGGCGTGTGGTTCCCGCTCGAGGCTGGGTCACGTGTGGATAAGAAGAGGCTGGCGCTAATGCGAGCCGGTTGCCCTGCCCTACGGACAGGCCAGTCGCTCCGGCCAGCCCGAGGAATGGACGAGGTAAGACGAGACACGGGCGAAACCGCAGCGGAATGGATAGTAGGGAGGAAACGGGAGAGCTCCGAGAAAACCCCCCACAGCATGGCAAGTGTCCACCACGCTCCCCCACGTTAGAGCCTCTCGTCCAAAAATGTCCCACCCGCTGAGGCCTGGGATCGAACCAGGGACCTCAGAAGTGAGAGGCCAGCAACTGTGGTCCTTTCACGGTTACTTCCAACTTCAGGCTCATGGCAACGTTAATTATACAAATGGCGAAAGGATACACAATGTGCATATAGGCAGATCTTAAGCATGGTTTAAAAAAAGTGCTCAGTTTACCGTGAACAGACTATACCAATTTGTTCGACCGCAGTTCGTGGGGGTTCCAGGCAGCAGCAATAAAACAGAAGCGAGCTCGGGTTCAGTGCCGGTAATTGCAGCAGGTTAGTTGCCCTGCGCTGTGGTTGTAACACAGCTCTATTCATCCCCCTCTCCCTTTATCACACCTCGGGGAGGGTGAAGAGGAGGCAGGACGGGGATTGGAGTTAGCGAAGTGCGCGGGTTACATAAATGAAAGATGATGGCGAATCACCTCAGTCGGCGCGGTGCCTTCAGGCCCTCGACTCGAATATGAACAACGAAGACTTACCGAAGATATCCGAAGTCTGCCCGAAGTCGAGGTTCTGCGGTCTTACAACTTAGACATTTAAAAAAAATATATTTCATATTAAAAATAATTATATATTTCATATAGCATAAACATACAATAAACAATCATATTATATAAACTCATGATCAATTTGCACATTTTAATTTTGATGGTGGTAGCACAAACGCTCTGTATAAGTGCCCTTCACGCATGTTTATTCGTGTCACGTGTCTACGCACAAAACTGGTTCTAATGTAGTGTTTCACCTTCACTGTTTCAGTTTATATTAAATCAAATGTATTTGTGATGTGAAATAACTGCGGATAAGAGACGCATCAATAATATTGCCCAGAAAACATAGGTCATTCACTATATATATATATATATATATATATATATATATATATATATATATATATATATNTTTTCTCTAATCCGACGGTACCCCGGTCCCGACAACGCCGGATTAGGGAGAGTCTACTGTATATATATATATATGTGTGTGTGTACATATATATCACAGTTGGCGAGGTGTCTACAATACCACTCACATAACAAAATGAGAATGTATTTTACTCTGTTCTAAATTTGGCAGTACCGTAGGACCTACTTAGGCAAGCAAATGAATAGAAAAAGGATCTCTCGTTATGACCCTGAGCTACAATTCTCTACTTATATACTCCCTTGGTGCATTCACAATCCGTGTTTTGCTTTTTCTGTTTTTTTTTTTACTTGTGGTCACGTGAGTTCGTAATTCATTATAAGAAAGATACAAAAGTTTTCATAGCGGAATGGGTTTCGTGCCGAAACTTCATGTACCAGCTAATAAACAGAAAAGAATCAACTAAGCGCCTGAAAAAGAAATTGAATTATTTGAAATAAAAACTTATTTGGACTTAACTTAGATACGGTGCCATAAAATAACGTACAACGCAAAAAAAAAATATTGACGATTTTCTTGTACGTGATTTGGCAATTTATTTCAATTTTAAAAAAATCCAGAGTAATACAAAATATAAACAAACGTGGCTTTAATATAAATGTATCTGCTTAAACTTGACCAGAATTTGGAAGTTGCTACGTCAGTACGCTGTGNACAAACGTGGCTTTAATATAAATGTATCTGCTTAAACTTGACCAGAATTTGGAAGTTGCTACGTCAGTACGCTGTGCTCATATCTGAAGAGAAACAGTAATTCATTTTACTTTCGAGCCAATAGTTGAGTTGTCCTAAAAGTATACGTAGGTGGCAAGAGTTAGTCTTCCCCGTGAGATCAAAATTTGCGCACTTCCTAACATTAGAAAGTTTTTTTAACGGATATATAATACACGAGCCATTTAATGTTCTACAACGCAGTAGTATTAGTCAAAATAATATCAGATTTAAACTACACCTTCATGTAGCCACTGATATATATATATATATATTTTTTTTTTTTTTAAGAGGATGAATACCATTTTTTTTTTCAGGCACTGACACGTAAAATCTCACCCGTTCAACTGAAATTTATCTTCAAATCACAGTCCCCCCTATCAAAAAGAATAACTCCTTTAAGAATTCCATATATGAAAGTGTTCACTTCTCTGAATGAACACCGTGAGTTAATTACGTCACATGAAAAAAAAAAGTCTAAATGTTTTTGGCAAAAAGGTTGCTTTGCAGCATTCAAATGTTTTGTGTGTTCGCTAAGAAGCAGGTCCAACTCTTTGATTGAAGTCTCCTACATAACTGGTCTTCAGCGTCCTTTTAATTGTGTTACAGGTCGTTTCCGCGGTTGTATTATCAAACATTTCTCACTTTCGTCTTCCTCTTGCTCGCTTATAACTTTCCCATCCCTTACCTGTCAACCACACACGGCGGCATACCGCTGTATAGTATCTTGTAATTAAGTATTCGATCCATGTCTCACTTTCTCTGCGTAGCCAACATGGTCGCAGGTACAAAGTGGATAAGTGGTGGCTTCTCAGCAGGTAATAAGTATTATATGTTCACGTAAGTGCTTCCCCACGTTGCCGGTACCTAAGTGCAGGAATCACACGCCTAAGGCAATACACAACTGTACGTGACCGCTTCATCATCAAATACAGGCGTACATCGATACTTTTTTTATTTCAGGGCACCCTGTGTCTCATTACACGTGGAAATAAGACGTTCCGGGTAAACTTTTACTGAAATTATCGTCTCAATTTTGGCTTAAATCAGTGCGCGGCACTGACATACGACTGAGACGTGGTAGAGATTTTAAAATAAAGAATTACGGATTCAAAACAAGAATCACGTTTATGTACCTGAATCCACCAGCGGTTTCATCGAAAGACGTATTAAATATGCAGCGTGTGAAAACTAAAGAGTATTTGACGGGAATGAAAAATAATGAAAACCTCTACAGCCAATGTTTTCTGAGATTCGGTAAATTGGCTGTAAAAGCAGATTCGTACACTTCTTGTTCTTGTTGCCCCGCAATGGAAGTGTGGGCAATGTCCAGAAAAACCAGGAAGATGTGAAAGCATTTCACCTTTTCCAGCACCAGATTGGTTTCCACAGCTATTCGACCAATCAGCGAAGCTTGATGGCGACCCCGCAATTCGTCGTCGACGAAAATCTTGCCTCTTTTCAGTTGACCCGCGTACATATTATTATTATTATTATGCCCGAGGTTTCAGTACGGGTAGAAGTCAAACGCAATTAATTTGTCTGTTGCCACAATTAAAATCCCTTATTGCGTGCCCGTAGGCTGACAATGGAACTGGGTTGTACACAATAATATGAACTTATGTATAAAAACTGCATAAACGTGCGTGCTTGGAAGATTAAAACGCGCAGCTTCGTTACCCGAAGTAGTGCAGTTAGCAACATCGCCACGGAAGTTGCTCCTTGATGAGCGGCACTGGTAAATGTTACGGAGGGGCTGCCGATGCTAACGTTTAATAATTGATGATATAATAATTATGTACAAGGGTGCACCTTAAAAGGGAAATGGGGGTTACTCGAAGTGAAGCCCGATAGGCTACCGTCATCCCAGAAGTGTTAATTGCATGAGATGGGATCCTAAGATATAACAATGGTAGAAAGCAAGAGCTGGGTCCGGTGGATGCCCTGAGCAACGTCCGCCATGTTTACTACCCCCTCCGGGAGTCTATAGTGAATATTGGCGGGGCGAGGGGAGCGTGGCCGGGCTAACCACCCTCCCAACAGAGCCCTTCATCCCTTGCAAAGAAACAAGGGCAAGAAGAGAGGCGCCGAAATATAACACATTTCGTTAATATCACAAAACCTTTCTTATTTATTTATAATATTTAGTTATAACGTGATGACATATACTATCTAACTCCTCTGATATGTCATTGGGGATTGTTAACTTCAAAATCACTTCATAATGTGGGATATAATCTAGCACTTCGTGTTGCCAAATAACTACCCACGAGATACAAATTGTGATTTTCTTTGTAAGTTTTGCGGTAGCAGAAATGTCCATTGTCCGGTTTTATCGTCTATCGTACTCGTAAAACGCAGCAATATCGCGTGTGAATTGCCTCGCTACTTGTTCACAGCCACAATAGAAGTTCATTGAAACGTAACACGTTCCATTTTTTTTTTTTTGCTCAACATTCAGAACAATGACCAGGTTTTAAAAATAACGTATCCACGAAAATTTCAGGATACAAATAAAAGTTACGATTGGGAATAAACACAGGCTCATCACTTAGCAGTATTTACAACTTCTTAGCCATAATTTTAACCTTCAGGAATTATTATTCAATTCGTAGAAGTTAAAAATATGTACCATTGCAGTAAGTCGGGGACCGTGGCTGTATCGTCCATAGTCAATTCGCGGTTTCTTCACACTTTTGGAATCAAACATTTGAAAAATCACACCATGTAACACGTGTTTGGTTGTTTCCTAAACATGGCATGTATTACAAACGTTTAACCATTCTGTTAACATAAAAGTATCTTATTTCTGTTTAAATTAAAATTTTACGAACATTTTTTTTCCTATAAGATGTATTATTTCTTTAACAATTAATATGAATAAAAACACAATGTTATATTAAGCATAGCGCGCACCAATACGGTGCGTTGTCCCTTTGGTGTAATTTTCTAGACTTTGTTAAGCTCAGTTTGCATGAGACGGAGGAATATCTTGAAAGTAGAGCTTAAAGCAAGGCTTCAGAAAAAGTGTTAAGTGACCGCGAATGGGCTATAGTCCGAGGGAAGCATTTCACAACGCCGCCCAACATGTTTCTTCTGTTGGATCTCACCCCTGGCCCTTTCATCACTTTCCCGGCATGCCTATAAGCGTCACACAAAAGAGTTATTAAACAAAAAATTTTAAAAATTTTCACTTATCTAACAGTTTAATTTTCCCTTTGGAGAATGTTACTATTACACATTACGTTGCGAAATGCAGGTATCCGGAAAGCACGGAATTTGCTGGTTGGCCCGAGCTCAATGTGAGTGATGGGGGGCGTTTAGGGGTCCGTCTACCTGGAGCTGTTTCCGGCATCTGAGGCGGAGAAGCGCGGGAGCGATAAGGGCCACACTGCTACGGCATCGAGACCGCCCGTCGCCACTAAGTGCAAGGCTATGAACTGGCGTGCAGTGTTATCGCCGTGCAACGTGTACTCGTGGGACTTTTAAGCGGCGACCTTGTAATTTTCTTGGCAAACCTGCGGCAAGGTTCACTGCAGGTCCCTCGAGTATTTTTGTGTGTATCTGATGCGTTTATTTCGAGATATATGAAAAATACTATTACACTGAGTGCGTTGTCCTTCTGGTGTAATTTTCTAAACGTATGCACGAGGCTTCGAAAAAAGTTGGAAGCAACCATGAATGGACTATACAAAGGTATTAAACAACTAGTAAATTGCGATTTCTCTATAATCAAACATTTCCAGTAATAGCTACGAAATGACAGGTGAAGCCGAGTCTTAAGGGCGTCGCGCGCCACGGCGACGGAGACGCACCTGGTGGCGACGGCGGGAAGCAGCTCCGCTGGCGGGGGACGCGACTCGCCGACTGACGGGCACAGCTGGGCCGCCTCGCCCGCTGCTCTGGGGGATCAATACGTCTCTCCGACTGGGCTGAGCGCATGCGCGCCGCGGGCAAACAATCCTTCCACCACACCCCTCACAACCCTATGTACTGCACCTTCTCCAAGAAACCCTTCCTCTCCCCGCACTGATTGATTCGCAGGTGTTGGGTGGGTCGATGTCGTCACTTAAACGCTTCTCCTCGTGATGTTTCCCCGACGGCAATGGCAGTTCTACATGGGGCGATTATCGCCGGGCAACAATTGCCCATTGGCACAGGGCAACGAAGGTCGCTGGTCTTTCCACGGTCGCCGTGAAGTTACTACTGAACGCGACAGTTGTCCGGCAGAGCGATTGTCGCCACTGGGCACGACGTACTTCCTCAGGAGGTTGCGTGCTCATCCACACTTCCGCCGTTAAGTGACTTCCGCGACAAAATAATCCTAAACTCACAACCTACGAACGACACACAAAGCCATGAGTTGTCTGGGATTGTAACTGCTTGCCTGACAGTTCGAATGTAATTGCCCTTGCTACTTCGTCCACGTAGGTTTATCTGCGTTTACACTTTAAACATACCGCAGGAATTAATGAAGAATACGGGGAGTTGTATGAGGTTATTTGGAAAACACACAGCGAGAAATTGCACAAGTGTTTTATTAGAACAGAGATAAATAAAGTAAACTTCTAAAATACCGACTTGCTCCTTCCCAGGTATTCTCAGATATGCTACCGCATGGATACATAAGAGCTATCGTTTGATTCTTAAGTTTGTTGCGCGAGAAATCCATTTTCGCTGAAGGCAATTCTAAGTATCCAGGGAGTGTACATGTGATAAGTAAACGCAAAACAGGACGAAGTTACGCCACCCTCCTGCTTCACTGTCGGCGAAGATCCCACCGTGAGAATCGGTAACAACGAAAGGTCTATTTATTGAAAGAAGATTCTTTGAAATGCATTATTTTACTACCTTCAACAACCATTTCAAGGTTAAAAGTTGGAAGCCAAGAAAATAGAACAATAAATACATGGATGTCAAAGAAATCCAAAGCACCGCGAAGTTAGACTTTTGACTTCCACAGAACATGATTATTACGCAATACTAAAGAAGTTATTCCGTTGTCATTGGTCCGTACTGGCTGTAGGTCAGTCACACTATATGGTCATATCGCTTAAAACGCCAATTATTTTGGCAAAATCGTCTTCAATTATCAGTGGCGTGTGGTGAACTGTTGCAAGGTAAGCTGGTGCTTGCTCACTGCTGTACATTCTCGGTGCACGCAGCAGCAACCAATGACCACTCTGGAGCCTGGGGATACTGAATGCATTCCAACCATTCACAACAAGCAGGCAAGGGACACATTATACACGTCCTATGGTGCCACCTGCCGAGCTACGTTGCAGTGGTGGAAGTGTGAACTAGCAAGCAACAAGGTACAGCACAGAGCTAATGCCAGCTTACCTTGCAACAGTTCACCACACGCCACTGTCTACCATAGACAATCCTGTTAATGCTTGTTCAGCAGCAACTTCTGTTCCCACATCAATGTGTACAGGCAAGTCAGCAAGTTTGATAGTTGTTTTATCGGCAAGAGAAACTGCAATGATTCGTGCCAGGAACAGGCTGCAATGTGCTTTCAGAGCAGAAGTCTGAACGTCCGACATAGAAAAGTCGAGTGTGTCTGGAATATCGACATGCTTCAACAACTGTACCGAGGTAGCATAGCGAACTGTTATGCACGTCCAGTGCCTATCTGTGCGTATCCATCGCCATTTAGAACAGTAAGTATTGTGTACTCATCGGCACGTCACGATTGTACCGCTGACAAATCATCACACAAATGCCAAGGTGCTACCGAACGAACTGAGTGTAGCGATATATGAAATAATATAATGTTTTCGGAAGGTCCACACTCTTCTCGTGGTGAAAATTATAATAGTTGTATCGAACGAGAGATAACTGTATGACATGTTTATTCATACCAAGCATACAGTACCATTAGAGTCATTAAAGCTTGAGAGATTATCGGATATGACAGCTAATCAGCTAGTATATCAGTATGTTACTAATGCTTGTAATGTCAACGACATTGTGAGGACAGTAGGGCTTCTATTCGTGATGGGTTTTGCTCAAGCCATTGCTTTGGCGAGACAATGCCCAAACACGAGGAACTGCACTGAAAACAGCTCTCGTAATTATGAATCCCCACGACGCGGGGTGTGTCAAGCCTGCACATTACAACACTACGCGCCTACAAACTCCGAAGCTCGTCATTTAGCACTCTTGGAAGCCATGAAGAGGATAGAAGTAGATGTAGTAGACCCGTCATTAGCTCTCTCCGTTTAGAGCTTTGACATTTCATTTCGGTACACAATGGACAACCAGTAAGAACTGATACAAATCTGATGCCGTAACTTATGATATCCCATCCTACTAATATTATAAATGTGTGTGTGTGTTTGTTACCACTCAGTTACATAACGGCAGAACTGATTTTGATGAAATTTAGTATGTACGTACTTTAGGTCCTGGAATAATACATAGGATACTTTTTATTCCGGAAAATGGTACGGTTCCTGTGAAATAACAACAAAATATAATTCTGCAACGGCTGGGAACGTGACCGAACGGCTAAAGAGATTTTGATGAAATTTGGTATGCAGGTACTTTAAGTCCTGGAATAGAACATAGGATACAAACGCAAAGTGAAGAGTGGGTGAGTGAAGAGATTTGGGCGGCTCTTAACATCGAGGTCTTAAGAGCCGACGAGGGTGAAGTGAGGTGAGTATGGAGCAGCGCCGGAATGCAGGGGCAGGGGAAACGGGATATCCCCGAGAAAACCCGCCGACCAGTGACATCCGGCACTTCCCACATGCGAAAATCCGGGGGCGATCCCGCCGGGAGACGAACCCGATTCGCCTTGGTGGGAGGCGAGTAGTTTAACCACTACAGCACCGCAGCCCCTACAGACGAAAATAAAATAAAATGACATACAAGTGTGAAGTACAGTGCCTATTGATAGGTATAACCGCGGGCCAATGCTTGAAATTGGGCAGACTAATGGAAACCACTTTTACGTCAAAACTTGAACGTACGTCTGTTGCGAACGCCTCCTCGCCTTGTGGAAAGACTAGATCTCCACCAAGTCAGTAGCACGTGCAGTACTTACTAATGGATCAGGAGACAGTAAGTAGTGTGAATCCCCGCCATGCCGTCGTTCTTAAACAACTCATAGGAAGATATGCTGGTGAAGACGGTTTCCGAGCTTCGCCTCGCTCCACAGACGGAGTGCGCGGTAATGGGACACAATGCCTTCTGTTTCAGACGTAACTCGCGCAGGTACGCAGGCCAGCCGTGCTATCAAGGTCGACGATCAACCAGCAGTATAGCATTGTAGTATTGTTCTCCACAGCACACACCGAGCCACTGCTGCTTCTAGGCCACTGTACAAGTTGCCATTGATTGCTTTCATTATTAACTAGCTTACCCGGCCACGCGTTGCTGTGGCATGAAAGATTTTGGTTCTATTCATTTCTGTAAAATTAATTGAAAGAAGTATATTTATATATATAAGTATATGTATATATGTAAAATATATGCATATATGTATATATATAAAATATATGTAAAAATATATGTATATACGTAAAAAAACATTGACAACAACAAACTGAAATGTTCAAAAAGACAGCTGTCAACAAAGGCACTTCCTGACGCGAAAGCATGGTAAAAATTAGCTTTTTGCAGATTTTAATACCTTTGCAGGTAATACAGATAAAAAATAAAGGCGTACAAACACTCGTGGGAACGAAAGGAAGGTTCATAAAAAAAAACAGAATGAAAATTGGTTGATTTTTTTTTGGGAGTTAACACGCGTCCGAACAAACGGACACAACAATTATATATATATATATATATATATATAATATTTTACATTCATCATATTAGGAAAGGTGGAGGAGGAGAGATCGGACCTCATGAGCTACCTCTGGCCACTGGTCCGGCTAAAGTTGTTGGCTGGACTGAAGCGTGTGTCTCATGCCGTTTGTCTATAGCGAATACTCTCATACCGCTGTCAAGTGTGGATATTGGTGGGGGCACCGTAAACATATAACTTACATGACTTATACGGGTTTCGAACCACGAACATCGTGTTGCGAAGTCGCGTTAGCGGCCTCGGCACACAGACCGCCGGAACACGTACACATTTCCGGCTGCAATTTTTTTTTGCGTTCCCGTCGCTACAAAATATATATTATTTTTCCTACTTGAAATAGTTTTTAGTCCATACATATTTTATTGCCACCAATAAGTTTCAGTGTAATATTTTCCTGAATCGAATAAAACCATTTTGTCTTTTTGCGAAGTTCGACTTACTACATTATTCTAAGAATGCAATTCTGAAATATGATTTTCGTCTTCAATAATTGTTGTAGTATAATTATAAAATATTAAATCATAATTGGTTACTACGACAACAGTTATGGATATAACATTCTGCACATAGTAAATATTTGCACAGTGTAAATTCCACTCGGTGAAGATGGCATATGCATGAATAAGCGTACAAGTGGTACCCACGTGTGAGGATATTCTTAAATTATTACTTTTCAGCTATTCTGCTGACCACTGGAAGGGTAAAGAGGTGGACAGCTAAAGCGGTCTTTCCACACTGCCTCGTGATCGGCGGGCACAAATCCATATCTGACGTCACAGATGGGGGTGATTGTCAAACAGCGGGCTGTGGAAAAACCTTTGCTTGATGTCTATCAAGCATGTTCGGGACAGAGGCGATCCTTTTCGTCCGAGTGGAGATCAAAGAGGGCGATACAGCAACCAGTGTTCGGAGTATGAAGGGATGGACAGTGGAAATATCCCNAGCTCGGTCGTCCTGCATTACCCACGGACACAGAAACTTTCATCTAAATAAGACTCACGTGCGCTCGCAAACACACGCAGAAGTATGCATACAAATATGTATGTATTTACACACACATATATCGTCTACTAGCGAACCGGCCCGGCTTCGCCCGGGTACAATTGAGTTTTACAGTGATACCCTAACAAATAAATTGGGAAAAGACAATTCATTTATGTAAAAACAGAATTAGAAAATTATACTATGTTGGCCTAGGTTTTTAACTGATTACGTCAACCCAAAAGGAAGGAAAAAAAATGTTTATCCGATAGCCAAGAAGTAGGATATTGTTTTTGGAGTGTATCTGTGCAACTATCGCGTAGTTGCCACATTTCCGCTTTCCAGCGTCGATGTATGAAAATCAAAACGTGAGTTTCATCAAGTTGTAGCTTTAGAAATAAGTGTACCTAAGCTAAGTACTACTTTTTGCGCTTGGCTGAGGGATCTTAATCGATCACCAAAGTTAAGCAACGTTCCCAGTGGCACACATTTGGATGGGTGACCGTTTAGTGGCATAACATCTGAGCGCTTCTGGGCTTCGGAGGGACGTTAAATATTCGGTCCCGGTTGTTATCGATTGATAGCAGTCGTTAAGCCATTTCAGAGGTCCTTGGGTGGCCTGATAAACTCTGACACCAGAGGAAAAAAATATTTCGGTCACGTTCCCAGCCGTTGCAGAATTACGTTTTGTTGTTATTTCACAGGAACCGTACAATTTACCGGGATAAAAAAGTATCCTATATCCTGTTCCAGTACCTAAAGTACCTACATACAAAATGTCATCAAAATTCGTTGTGCCGTTATGGAGCTGAGTGGTAACAAACAAACACACACACAGACAGACTTTCGCATTTATATGTTAGTAGGATAGGATTCGCGGATTCTTCGCGTTTTTTGAATGCAACCTTTGAAAAATCACCCCATGCAGGTCGTGTTTGGTTATTTCCTAAATATGCCATTTATCACAGGCGTTTTATACTTATGTAAACATAAAAGTAACTTTCTTTGTTAAATTGAAGTGCTATTTATAATTTGCCTATTAATTATAATATTTAATTAATAATTAATATGAATAAAAACAGTGAGAAAATATGCTTGTTGGTAACGACTAGTAAGAAATAGTTCTTATACAAAATATTATTACACTAAGTGTGCACGAATGCGGTGCGTTGTCCTTTGGTGTAATTCCCTAGACTTGGTTAAGCTTTATTTGCATGAGGCGGAGGAATATCCTGGAAGTAGAACTTTAATTAGGGCTTCAGAAAAGTTGGAAGAAATCGTGAATGGATTATACCTACATATACACAAACGCATGAGTTACCAGGGGGTTCGAACTGAGAACTTCGTGTTCCTGAAGACGCGTAAGTGATCTCCGCCATGCAGGTCATCGTCCACGGGTAAGCTGACTACAAACATATCAATACTTACGCGGTAAAGCAAAAAAAAAAAAAAATAAGACAATTCATAAAAACGGTTTATAGTTAAATTGAAATCGATTGTTGGAGTGTAAATAGTTGATCGTAACTGGGTTAAACAATTCGAGTGCTGTTTCTTCATGAGATTACCACGGTGCTCGGGGGCAGCGGTGGCGTAGTGTCCAGGGCGCTCGCCTCCCACCACGGCGATCCGGGTTCGATCCCCGGCGGGTTCACTCCCGGATCTTCGCGTGTGGGAATCGTGCTGGACGATGCCGCTTGCCGGAGGGTTTTCTCAGGGTACTCCCGTTTCCCCCGCCCTTGCATTCCAGAGCCACTCCATTCTAGGATCTCACTTCATGTCATGCCCGGGGATGACGGTCACCTACGGGTCCCAGCTGGAAAGACCGTCAGTCGGAGGGTGTTGCCTTGCCCTGGGTGCACTCCCCACACGCCATTATTATTATTAACACGCTGCTCGAGCCCAACTGCCTGGTGCCTGAACAGCGTTTCAGTGTGTTTGAAACCAGGTTTGTTTTTACGAATATATTAATCGTGCCCCGTGTATGCTTACCTACGAAAATACATCATAACCCAGACGAAGAAGGAATGGTGCGTTAAAGATACCACGCATGCCATAAATATTATTTTGGAGCCATCCAATATGGGTAGAAACGACTTTTTCAGACTGCCGTATCTTAAAAACACACTACCAGCGCACGAGCTAAACAACGATAAGAGCCTGTATTGAACTTTGCTACGGACTTTTCATCGGTAAAGTGACAGGGTCAACGCTGAAGTCCCATAGGTACACGCACCTTCACTTTGGTTTTTACGAGATAACAAAACAGGAGCTTGAGCTACAGAAACAATAGCGGTTTGGTTTATAACACTCTCATGTAACGCAAAAGTCTTCCAACATATAATATCTCGAACATCAATTTGATTAATATAATTAACAGCAACGCCAGCATTGTTATGAGAACGACGATAAAAACATATATCTAACAAAATTGTACATGTCCCAGAATATGAATATCACCAGTACTACCAACTAATTTGCAAAACATCCAAATTTCATCTCCTAATTCCACTTTCACTTTTTTTTTTTTTACGAGAAAACGAAACGTAACCGTTATTATTAGTCGTTATTGCTATACTTGCCACATAACATGCCTGCCAATCCGCCTGCACCAAACGAACTGCAGAACCTAGCAGAAAACAGGTTCGAACGTGATATCTGGTTTGACCTTGAGCGTGGTTGGAAGACCGAATGTTCCTCATCAGTTGGTAGCGGAAGTCCTCATCAGTTGCGCTGCTTAGTCACCACATGTAATATTACTGTGTGGTGACTGGTTCAATTGCTCCTAGTGTAGTACCAACTAATAGTACCAACTCCTAGTGTAGTACCAACTAATAGTACCAACTCCTAGTGTAGTACCAACTAATAGTACAACTTATAATGTATTACCAACTAATAGTACCAACTTCTAGTGTAGTACCAACTCCTAGTGTAGTACCAACTAATAATACCAACTCCTAGTGTAGTACCAACTAATAGTACCAACTTCTAGTGTAGTACCAACTAATAGTACCTACTCCTAGTGTAATACCAACTAATAGTACCAACTTCTAGTGTGGTACCAACTAATAGTACCAACTTCTAGTGTTTACCAACTAATAGTACCAACTCCTTGTGTAGTACCAACTAATAGTACCAACTCCTAGTGTAGTACCAACTAATAGCACCAACTGCTGTGTAGCGGCGATGGCGCTCTGTAGCGCGTGCCATTGTAATGCTTTAACTCTCGCACTTCTCGGCCAAAAAAAAGGAGAAAAACGATTCAGGTAGGTGGGCCTGTTTACACCGGAGCAAACAGAAGCGACAAACGTGCGAACGAACATAAGCGAACCATTCGCACGTGTCTGCTACCATTCGCTCCTGTTTGACTCGGAGCTGTTTACCCCGGTGTAAACGAGGCGCGAGCACAGAACATGAACGAACACACGCATATCCTTTGATGATGCCAGACGACGGAGATGACGCGATGAAAGACCGACAACGAACGTATCATCGGCGAATGTGAACCGAACCTTGAACGAACGCGGGCGAAGGGTGCTTCTGGCCTATCTGCGCTCGCATGCCGTTCACAGCCGTGAGAATACTCGGTTCATCGATGCTCGTTCGCACGTGATCGCTTCTGTTTGCTCAGGTAGAGTCTGCGTGGGACGTGACCTTAGCTAACTACCTACCCTTCCTTGGACTAAGTTTTCGGCTATTGTTTGGCTTTTCGGCGTGTGCCATCTAGGAAGACGCGTTATGACAACGTGGAAATACCAAATGTAGGATTCCAAGACGCCTTCGCGTAAATTGAGTTGGATCTTTGACGTTGTGTGCTACCAGCAGCCATGCAGTCCAATAAGAATATGTAAACCTGTTCGGGAAGAGAATTCTAATAGCTAAGTTGATGGAGCACTGATACAAAAACTACAAGTCCTGTATTTGAGCCCCAGTCAAAATTAATTCGTTTTGTTCAAATTTAAAACAAGTTTTAAATTGTTTCATTTATTTCATCTAGGGCTCTAGGCTAACGCGTATGCAGTTATTTCATAAATGCCTTCCCGATTTACCATTTATTGGGTTATGTTCCTGATGAGCTAAATTTGTGCACAAGTGATATAAGAGCTAAACTTTTTGTGGCAGCTAATTTAGCACTAAAACTTTGGCGATCATACAGTTATACCACTTTAGAATACAATTTATTCTTAAGTTGAGATATGCGGAGATTAATTATTCTTTATTTTTTGCCATGATAATTCGCCGATGTTGAAGTATGATGAGGATGACGACGCAAAGAGCTTAGAAAGCGACGACTGTCACTCGTCACAGAGAAGCCGCAGATAACATCGTAATTCTACCCGTGGCATAGGCAGCGCCGGTCCGTGACGAATGCAGATCCTCGCTGCACGTGAATACTAAGGCGTGTTCAGGTTACGTCGATTCGTCATCTTCAGTTCGTTATTTAAGTTCCAGTTCACATGCGCAGCAGCAATCTCTCGTTTAGTACCCGCTGACAAAACAACGACGAGGCCAAGCCTAGAATATTAAAGTAGGCCTTACAAAAAAAAAAAAAAGAGTCAACGCTTAAACTATAAATTAATTTTTTAATATAGCCATTTCCGAAACGGCCGGAATGTTACTGACTCAGAACCTCGTAATTGCGAGACGAATATTTGTAGGAGATAATGTATACGGTTAACTTAAACGAAGCTTCATACTTAATAATAATAGTAATAATAATACCAAACTTGCGTATGTATTGGCTACGTCTGAATTAATACCGTTTACGATTTAAAGATTTTATACTGAATGAACTCGTTTATCTTGTAAGTTTGGTTGGATACAAATATTTAAAATGAAAGATTACAAAAGAGTTCACCATTTCTTATGGCGAACTGCGTGAAGTGGTAATTTCACCAACAAAATCTCCTGTGGTTCCAGCACGGACTCGGTACCTGAGCAGCGGGTCGGCACGTCAAACGGCATACAGATTACTAAGAGGTGCCGTCGCCTTCCTCGAGCGCGATCGAGCGACGTAACAGCCAACACAATGCAACCTGAAGCATGCGATATCTGCGGATGACTTGCCAGAACGCCGGCTACTGGTACCCGGGGACCCCCAGCCGTGGCGCGCGCCCGACGACGGGCTTTGTCCGCCTTGGCGCCGCACGAACCGCGCTCGCAAAAAACACGCCTCTTACGCCATCGCTGCAGAGCCGGCGATATCGCGCGTTCACGTGGAGACAAAGCAAGCTTCGACGACACGTACTCGCATTCGGGTTTCTGCTTCTATTGGAACACGTGTTTGTTGTTAGACACGCCCCAGATGACTATCGACCAGTAACGAGCCTCCAAGGAAAAATATTACCGAATTCCGCGCTACCTGGTCTCAGGTAAATCTAGTGTTGCCAAACAGGTATGAAGATCCCCATCGATTCTAACTAAAGTCGCCCTAAATACCATAAAAGTTTCCTAAATAAATTTAAAAATGCAACTTTTTGAAATTTAGTTTTACTATTTTAGATGTGTCAAAAATACACAGAAAGTATTGATTTACAAATAATATACACTGAGTACAACATTTTCTGAAATGGTAGCAGATGTTTACTTTGAACAAATTATTCGTAAGTTCTGATGATAATTTGTTCCTTATTTTGGTTTTTATGATCACCAAGAAGAGCTTGTTTAACAGTAGTATTTGTCACCTGCGTAAAGCGATCCACCTGTAAATTTAGGGGGGTAACCCCCAATTTGGCAACGCTGGGTAAAACTGGAGTAATAGCCAATGAACAACTGACTGGGGTTCGAGAGCGCAAAGGATTGTGGAGTGTACGTACGTGTAAGAATTAACACATCTGAAAGAATATTCACTTTCTAATAATTCCACAGTTCCACTTGACCGACGCGACGCATGAGTAAAATGACCAGGCCCATGGCAATGCTGAGTTTACATGATGGAAGAATACGCAATACGCATACAAGTAGATACTACGCAGGGCTTTCAAAACTGCTCAGCTCATTGTGAACAACCTATAACGGCAGTGGTTTTTTTCTCGAAGGTTGATTACAAAACTACTCACTTCAGCGTGCATGGCCTATACCTCGGTTTTCAGGTTATCACCCATCAGTGCAGCTCAATGCGGACGGACATTAACTCTCATGAACAGGAAATGTAGCTGTTGCACACCTTTGTACATAATTGCACACCCGAACATCCATAGAGCCACATTCAAACACTTCGAGGGGTGTATATGAACCTAACGTAATGCCGCGCCAGACGAAATTGCTGGCATCGCCATAATAGTCCTCTTAAACGATCTGAAGAAAATTATTTTTTTACGTTGTATGGTAGGACGAAGATAAAGTAGTAAGCAAAATAAAATATCAACTTGATAACACGTTTTTGTTAACAAACTCCCCTGATGAGGAGATTACAAGAACATTAATGAAAATGGTATTAATAAGTATTTCACGGACAACAAATAAAAACACTAATTCTACCGTTTTTAAAAACAAGCGACTGGCAAAACCAACAAAAACACAAATAAAACAATTTTGTCAATGATTTCCTAGCGGACAACTAGCTTTCCTCACCTAGCACTATGAAACACTTTTAAAAAGGCCATAAATAAGGTACACTGAAGAGCCAAAAAAACTGGTTACACATGTCTTATATCGTGTAGTACCCCCCCCCCC